>JAAKFY010000018.1:38505305-38555305 GCA_011823955.1 Dissostichus mawsoni
TACACATTACACAGAGGGCGATCACAGTATGAATATACGAGTATATGTAGTACACATTATACAGAGGGCGATCACAGTATGAATATACGAGTATATGTAGTACACATTACAAGAGGGCGATACAGTATGAATATACGAGTATATGTAGTAACATTACACAGAGGGCGATCACAGTATGAATATTCGAGTATATGTAGTACACATTACACAGAGGGCGATCACAGTATGAATATACGAGTATATGTAGTACACATTACACAGAGGGCGATCACAGTATGAATATACGAGTATATGTAGTACACATTACACAGAGGGCGATCACACTATGAATATACGAGTATATGTAGTACACATTACACAGAGGGCGATCACAGTATGAACATACGAGTATATGTAGTACACATTACACAGAGGGCGATCACAGTATGAATATACGAGTATATGTAGTACACATTACACAGAGGGCGATCACAGTATGAATATACGAGTATATGTAGTACACATTACACAGAGGGCGATCACAGTATGAATATACGAGTATATGTAGTACACATTACACAGAGGGTGATCACAGTATGAATATACGAGTATATGTAGTACACATTACACAGAGGGCGATCACAGTATGAATATACGAGTATATGTAGTACACATTACACAGAGGGCGATCACAGTATGAATATACGAGTATATGTAGTACACATTACACAGAGGGCGATCACAGTATGAATATACGAGTATATGTAGTACACATTACACAGAGGGCGATCACAGTATGAATACTACCATACGATGTGGTGGAAAGCTTTTCAAAGTGTTGGATTAATGAAATGTCATTTCTGTCGTCAGTAAACAGTAATAATTAATACCTTTATTAATACCTACAGATTTATAACAATAGTATTTTTATATTAATCATTTTTGCACATTCTCATAAATAAATAAATAAGTGAACAAATAAATATTAAGTAGTAATTGTACGTCATTTGAGTCTGTGAATCATCATGTTTTTATATATTTATTTAATCAATTGCACATTTCATTTTTAAATATAGTGTTAGTTTAGAGGTATGTGGTTCTGTTGCCTCCTGGCAGTGAAGAGCCTCAGAGTGGAGCTCTTGGACGACTCACATCCACCAACAGTGACTCATGCGTGGTAATGCACTGAGAATACACACCTTCACACACTCCTCTATCATCATTACACACACACAAACACACACACACACACACACACACGCACACACACACACACACACACACACACAAACACACACACACACACACACACACACACACACACACACACACACACACACACTGACTGATTATTACCAGTAAAACAGATCAGTAACACAGAAACAGAAAACATCCAGGGGGGGTCCCTGACAGATGAGTTAAATAACTAAATATCTGTCACACACACTTCCTGTTGCTTCACTGAGGAAACCTCTCACCTCCCTCAGCACACACACACACACACAACACACACAACACACACACACACACACACACACACACACACACACACACACACACAACACACACACACACAGATGGCTGTTTTGAAGCATGGACCCTGCAGCTGATGCTTCTGGAGGTGAAATGAAGTAATAAAAACAGAAACACCTGAAACTGACCTGCAGCTGGGGGGGGGGGGGGTCCTCTTGATCTTCCGGTGGAAATGGGATCATCCCTCAGCCTGAAGAAGATTCAAATGAAGTAAAGATAAAGATATAGAGTCCTCTCCGGCTGTGGTGGAGGAATGGAGCTCGCCACCACCCGCGGAGGGATCTTCATGCAGCAGCAGAAACACGGTCTCCATGGCAACAGGCTGAGTGGCGGGCCTGCAGCCATCAGAGCACTGCAAACGCTTGTTTATTCCAACGCCCCCTAGGTTTGGCCCAATCAGAGAGCTGGACGGCACAAAGGGGGCGGGGCGTAGACTGTGTTGCGGTCTGTTTCGTTGGAGGGGGGGGGTATTATTGTTCTAATTTCTCAATTACATAATTCACTAGATCACACCCGCGTTCAGGAGGATCACTTTAAACAAGCCATATCATATCTAAATATATAATTATCACTAAGAGGACAAATTTAGAAGAAAAATCAGACATGTTTTATTCTGCCTTCAGAAAATAAAACCATGAGGAAGCAGAACAGAAAGTTCTCTGGATGTTTTACAGACTACATTTATATATATATCTATATATATATATAATATATATATATATATAATTAAATATATTTACTATATGTTTTATATCCCACAGTGTGCACTTAATAAGGAAAAATATAGATTAATGCTGTTAAACATTAAAACATTTATTTATTTCTGTGATGCAAACTTTTACCTTCATGTGGATAAAATATCAGTATGTCTCTTCTTTAAAGAGTCCTCTCCTGCTGATGTTCAGGTGTATATCAGTATGTAGTGTCTCTACTTTAAAGAGTCCTTCCTGCTGATGTTCAGGTGTATATCAGTATGTAGTGTCTCTTCTTTAAAGAGTCCTCTCCTGCTGATGTTCAGGTGTATATCAATATGTAGTGTCTCTACTTTAAAGAGTCCTCTCCTGCTGATGTTCAGGTGTATATCAGTACGTAGTGTCTCTTCTTTAAAGAGTCCTCTCCTGCTGATGTTCAGGTGTATATCAGTACGTAGTGTCTCTTCTTTAAAGAGTCCTCTCCTGCTGATGTTCAGGTGTATATCAGTATGTAGCGTCTCTACTTTAAAGAGTCCTCTCCTGCTGATGTTCAGGTGTATATCAGTATGTAGCGTCTCTACTTTAAAGAGTCCTCTCCTGCTGATTCAGGTGTATATCAGTATGTAGCGTCTCTACTTTAAAGAGTCCTCTCCTGCTGATGTGCAGGTGTATATCAGTATGTAGCGTCTCTACTTTAAAGAGTCCTCTCCTGCTGATGTGCAGGTGTATATCAGTATGTAGCGTCTCTACTTTAAAGAGTCTCTCCTGCTGATGTGCAGGTGTATATCAGTATGTAGCGTCTCTACTTTAAAGAGTCCTCTCCTGCTGATGTGCAGGTGTATATCAGTATGTAGTGTCTCTACTTTAAAGAGTCCTCTCCTGCTGATGTTCAGGTGTATATCAGTATGTAGCGTCTCTACTTTAAAGAGTCCTCTCCTGCTGATGTGCAGGTGTATATCAGTATGTAGCGTCTCTACTTTAAAGAGTCCTCTCCTGCTGATGTGCAGGTGTATATCAGTATGTAGCAGTGGCGAGCCGTGACTTTTATACATAGGCCCTCTAACCCCCCACCCTTCCCTCGAAAAGGGGTGTGAGTTATTACGTCACAGCGTATACTTCAGCGGAATATCAAAACAACGGCCCGGGTGCAAAACGCATCAATGACAGCGACCCTCTACCACACAAAACAACACCTGCAAATAACCCAATTTGTGTTCTTTGAAATTGAAAAGGATATTGCATTGTGTTTGTTACTTTCGTTGCAGTTGTATGTCTTAAGTGTAATTTGGCATGCTTTTATTTTGAAGGCGAGTTTACGCTGTTGACAGGAAGTTGTTGTTGCTATGGACACAAGAACAGTTTCACAGTGGGCGGAACTTGTCATAAAGTCCGCGAATTTAGAGGGAAGATATGATTGGTCAATTGTACTGTAATTTGACATTACTCTCTCGTTCAGTTCCTATAGCTGCCCTCTGTGAATTCACAGCTGGACGTCCAACAGCTCCTGTCTTCACCTCGCAGAGACGAGCTTCTTTCATTTAACCCTTCACATTCAAACAGAAACTGATTAGGCAGATTTTGAAGGATTTATTTCTTTGGAAATGTTATTTTAAATACAATTAAATCAAGTTATTTTTGTAAAACTAATGAAAAAACTAAAAAAAACATATTTAAAAAAAAAAATTAAAACAAATGTATGTAGTGTCTCTACTTTAAAGAGTCCTCTCCTGCGATGATGTTAGGTGTGTCTCTGTATGTAGTGTCTACTATTAAAGAGTCCTCTCCTGGATGTTCGTGTGTATCAGTATGTAGTGTCTCTACTTTAAAGAGTCCTCTCCTGCTGATGTTCAGGTGTATATCAGTATGTAGTGTCTCTACTTTAAAGAGTCCTCTCCTGCTGATGTTCAGGTGTATATCAGTATGTAGCGTCTCTACTTTAAAGAGTCCTCTCCTGCTGATGTTCAGGTGTATATCAGTATGTAGTGTCTCTACTTTAAAGAGTCCTCTCCTGCTGATGTTCAGGTGTATATCAGTATGTAGCGTCTCTACTTTAAAGAGTCCTCTCCTGCTGATGTTCAGGTGTATATCAGTATGTAGTGTCTCTACTTTAAAGAGTCCTCTCCTGCTGATGTTCAGGTGTATATCAGTACGTAGTGTCTCTACTTTAAAGAGTCCTCTCCTGCTGATGTTCAGGTGTATATCAGTATGTAGTGTCTCTACTTTAAAGAGTCCTCTCCTGCTGATGTTCAGGTGTATATCAGTATGTAGTGTCTCTACTTTAAAGAGTCCTCTCCTGCTGATGTTCAGGTGTATATCAGTATGTAGTGTCTCTACTTTAAAGAGTCCTCTCCTGCTGATGTTCAGGTGTATATCAGTATGTAGCGTCTCTACTTTAAAGAGTCCTCTCCTGCTGATGTTCAGGTGTATATCAGTATGTAGTGTCTCTACTTTAAAGAGTCCTCTCCTGCTGATGTTCAGGTGTATATCAGTATGTAGTGTCTCTACTTTAAAGAGTCCTCTCCTGCTGATGTTCAGGTGTATATCAGTATGTAGTGTCTCTACTTTAAAGAGTAAAGCTCCACGTCAGTTGCTCAACATGGAGCTTTTCTTATTTTAGATGATCAGAAGCTTAACTGAAAAGTATGTTAATATATCTGAAGAAGTAGAAGAAGTACTTTTATCTTATCTTATTTAAATATTGATTAAGTTAGGGTGTTTGGGTCACATGACTCATTATATTGATCCGCGCGGAGCCTCTTCACCAACCAACCCATCTCTTGTCCGCGAGCCTCATCAGGAGAGCCTCGTGAAGAAGAGCTGAAGAGAAGACGTCTCACTCCTCTTCCTTTTACAGAATCCCAAAAGACACACCGAGGAGCACAGACGCACGCTGATTGGTCGACACGAGTAAAGCGTTTCCCGATTGGCTGTTGGTCTGAGCATCGTGAGATCCGATTGGCCGCTCGCTCTGTGTTTTCCTCTGCTCGCGATCCTTTGGAATACATTACAGCGTGAAGCGGAAAAATGGCAGCTGTCGAGTAGAGAGGATCTTCATCCGGAGGAAAGAGTGAGTGTCCTGTTTATTGTGAAGCTTAGAGAGAAGCAGGAGAGGTTTGTGTAGAGATAAAGGACCAGGTTATGTGTTATATCTTTGATAAAGTGTCAGAAACAGCCTCAGAGGAGCAGCTCAGGCTAGCTCAGGTGTTAGCCGCTATCAGTTGTCAACATTGGGCCCGTCTATCAGCTGGAGCCGTGTTTCTGTTTCACTGTAGAGAGCACAGTGTATAACATGTGTATAACATGTGTATAACATATCAGCTGTTCTTAGTGTAAACAACTAGCATCACAGCTACATGTGCTGCTAACATGTGAGAGGTGACGTCACCAGGTTAGCTAACACAGAAACCTGAATTATAGAAATATTAATACACGAGTTATAGACAGAAACTACGGAAGGGGATGAGGGCCATGCGAGACACTGATGAGGGGAACAAAAGTTAAATACAAAACTATTTCTGAGATTTCTTTTAGACTTTTTTCTAAGAATTCTGAGATAAAAAAATAAATGCAAATAAATAACATTTCCTATTTAATTTTGGGCACATCTCAACTTTTGGCTCCTTTGACAAAAACTGTTTTCTTTACCCAAAGAAGAGCATGTTTCTTCATTAAAAGCCTTAGAGTAATAACTAATGCTAACTGTGATAAAGACTTTATTTTACTGTTATTATCCATCATAACTTGACTCTTCTTCCTGTTTCTAAATACACATTCATTTCAAATGTGTATTAAATTATAAAACCCGTTCAGGCTCTGTCAATATATCGGATTAAATAAGAATGAATTGTGTGTGTGATGTATTTCATATTAAATATATTGTTCTTTCCAGAGTAAATCTACAGGGAGGCTCAGCTGGTCAGGCTGGTCGTCATCATGGGGAAAACTGCTCTGAAAGGTGAGGCTTCATTATCTCTCCATTAAACATCTGAGAGACGCTCCTTTCACCTTTTATTACATATATTCTGGGAGGGTAATCTATACCTGGCTGTTCAGAAATGTGAGATATTCATACGTTTTGTATTTCCATGGGTTGTGATTTCAGATCAGAGGGAGGGTAAGAAGGAGAAAGCAGGAAGAATGCTTCCTCTGACGCCTCCTGCAAATAATAAAGGTGAATTTTTATTTTCTGTCATTATCTCTCTATCAGAGAGCCCTAACGAGCCGAGTAGTGAGGCAGAAACGTTGGCTCTTAAGGAGATCAGCTGATCCACTTCCCTGGGTTTCATAGAGCCAAATGTTTAAGGTTTAATTTCATCCATCTGTGTGTGATTCAGATTCCTTCAGCTGGGAGGAATACCTGAAGGAGACGTCAGCTACACCTGCCCCCCCGCCTGCTTCAGACAGGTACTGCTCCATTTATTAACTCATAATAACCTGCTGATGAACTGCTGATGAACTGAGGATAGACTGAGGATAGACTGAGGATAGACTGAGGATAGACTGATGATAGACTGATGATAGACTGAGGATAGACTGAGGATAGACTGAGGATAGACTGATGATAGACTGATGATAGACTGAGGATAGACTGATGATAGACTGAGGATAGACTGAGGATAGACTGAGGATAGACTGAGGATAGACTGATGATAGACTGATGATAGACTGAAGATAGACTGAGGATAGACTGAGGATAGACTGATGATAGACTGAGGATAGACTGATGATAGACTGAAGATAGACTGAGGATAGACTGAGGATAGACTGAGGATAGACTGATGATAGACTGAGGATAGACTGATGATAGACTGAAGATAGACTGAGGATAGACTGAGGATAGACTGAGGATAGACTGATGATAGACTGAAGATAGACTGAGGATAGACTGAGGATAGACTGAAGATAGACTGAGGATAGACTGAGGATAGACTGATGATAGACTGATGATAGACTGAGGATAGACTGAGGATAGACTGATGATAGACTGAAGATAGACTGAGGATAGACTGAGGATAGACTGAGGATAGACTGAGGATAGACTGAGGATAGACTGAAGATACACTGAGGATAGACTGAGGATAGACTGATGATAGACTGATGATAGACTGAGGATAGACTGAGGATAGACTGAGGATAGACTGAAGATAGACTGAGGATAGACTGAGGATAGACTGAGGATAGACTGATGATAGACTGAGGATCGACTGAGGATAGACTGATGATAGACTGATGATAGACTGAGGATAGACTGAGGATAGACTGAGGATAGACTGAAGATAGACTGAGGATAGACTGAGGATAGACTGAAGATAGACTGAAGATAGACTGAGGATAGACTGAGGATAGACTGATGATAGACTGAGGATAGACTGAGGATAGACTGAGGATAGACTGAGGATAGACTGATGATAGACTGATGATAGACTGAGGATAGACTGATGATAGACTGATGATAGACTGAGGATAGACTGATGATAGACTGATGATAGACTGAGGATAGACTGAGGATAGACTGAGGATAGACTGATGATAGACTGAGGATAGACTGAGGATAGACTGAGGATAGAGTGATGATAGGCTGAGGATAGACTGAGGATAGACTGAGGATAGACTGAGATAGACTGAGGATAGACTGAAGATAGACTGAGGATAGACTGAGGATAGACTAAAGATAGACTGAGGATAGACTGAGGATAGACTGAAGATAGACTGAGGATAGACTGAGGATAGACTGAGGATAGACTGAAGATAGACTGAGGATAGACTGATGATAGACTGAGGATAGACTGATGATAGACTGATGATAGACTGATGATAGACTGAGGATAGACTGATGATAGACTGAGGATAGACTGAGGATAGACTGAGGATAGACTGAGATAGACTGAGGATAGAGTGATGATAGGCTGAGGATAGACTGAGGATAGACTGAGGATAGACTGAGGATAGACTGAGGATAGACTGAGGATAGACTGAGATAGGACTGAAGATAGACTGAAGATAGACTGAGGATAGATGATGATAGACTGAGGATAGACTGAAGATAGACTGAGGATAGACTGAGAATAGACTGAATAGACTGAGGATAGACTGAAGATAGGACTGAGGATAGACTGATGATAGACTGAGGATAGACTGAGGATAGACTGAGGATAGACTGAGGATAGACTGAGGATAGACTGAGGATAGACTGATGATAGACTGATGATAGGACTGAGGATAGACTGAGGATAGACTGAGGATAGACTGAGGACTAGAGAGTGATGATAGACTGAGGACAGACTGAGGATAGACTGATGATAGACTGAGGATAGACTGATGATAGACTGATGATAGACTGATGATAGACTGAGGATAGACTGAGGATAGACTGAGGATAGACTGATGATAGACTGATGATAGACTGAGGATAGACTGATGATAGACTGAGGATAGAGTGATGATAGACTGAGGACAGACTGAGGATAGACTGAGGATAGACTGATGATAAGACTGATGATAGACTGATGATAGACTGATGATAGACTGAGGATAGAGTGATGATAGACTGAGGACAGACTGAGGATAGACTGATGATAGACTGAGGATAGACTGAGGATAGACTGAGGATAGACTGAGGATAGAGTGATGATAGACTGAGGATAGACTGAGGATAGACTGAGGATAGACTGAGGATAGACTGAGGATAGACTGAGGATAGACTGATGACAGACTGAGGATAGACTGAGGATAGACTGATGATAGACTGAAGATAGACGAGGATAGACTGATGATAGACTGATGATAGACTGAGGATAGACTGAGGATAGACTGAGGATAGGACTGATGATAGACTGATGATAGACTGAGGATAGACTGAGGATAGACTGATGACAGACTGAGGATAGATGAGGATAGACTGAGGATAGACTGAGGATAGACTGATGATAGACTGAGGAAGACTGAGGCAGACTGAGGATAGACTGATGATAGACTGAGGATAGACTGAGGACAGACTGAGGACAGACTGAGGACAGACTGAGGATAGACTGATGATAGACTGATGATAGACTGAGGATAGACTGAGGATAGACT
Organism: Dissostichus mawsoni; assembly: GCA_011823955.1. Taxonomy (NCBI): domain Eukaryota; kingdom Metazoa; phylum Chordata; class Actinopteri; order Perciformes; family Nototheniidae; genus Dissostichus; species Dissostichus mawsoni. The sequence goes on from JAAKFY010000018.1 coordinate 38,514,584, forward strand.
GATGATAGAGTGATGATAGAGGATAGACTGAGGATAGACTGAGGATAGACTGAGGATAGACTGAGGATAGACTGATGATAGACTGAGGATAGACTGATGATAGACTGAGGATAGACTGATGATAGACTGAGGATAGACTGATGATAGACTGAGGATAGACTGAGGATAGATGAGGATAGGACTGAGGATAGACTGATGATAGACTGATGATAGACTGAGGATAGACTGAGGATAGACTGATGATAGACTGAGGATAGACTGATGATAGACTGATGATAGACTGAGGATAGACTGAGGATAGACTGATGACAGACTGAGGATAGACTGAGGATAGACTGAGGATAGGACTGAGGATAGACTGATGATAGACTGAGGATAGACTGAGGATAGACTGAGGATAGACTGATGATAGACTGAGGATAGACTGATGATAGACTGATGATAGACTGATGATAGACTGAGGATAGACTGAGGATAGACTGAGGATAGACTGAGGATAGACTGAGGATAGACTGAGGATAGACTGATGATAGACTGATGATAGACTGAGGATAGACTGAGGATAGACTGAGGATAGACTGAGGATAGACTGAGGATAGACTGAGGATAGACTGATGATAGACTGAGGATAGACTGATGATAGACTGATGATAGACTGAGGATAGACTGAGGATAGACTGATGACAGACTGAGGACAGACTGAGGACAGACTGAGGACAGACTGAGGATAGACTGATGATAGACTGATGATAGACTGAGGATAGACTGAGGATAGACTGATGATAGACTGAGGATAGACTGATGATAGACTGATGATAGACTGAGGATAGACTGAGGATAGACTGATGACAGACTGAGGACAGACTGAGGATAGACTGAGGATAGACTGAGGATAGACTGATGATAGACTGATGATAGACTGAGGATAGACTGAGGATAGACTGATGATAGACTGATGATAGACTGAGGATAGACTGAGGATAGACTGATGACAGACTGAGGACAGACTGATGATAGACTGAGGACAGACTGAGGATAGACTGAGGATAGACTGAGGATAGACTGATGATAGACTGATGACAGACTGAGGAAGACTGAGGAAAGACTGAGGATAGACTGAGGATAGACTGAGGATAGATTGAGGATAGACTGATGATAGACTGATGATAGACTGAGGATAGACTGAGGATAGACTGAGGATAGACTGAGGATAGACTGAGGATAGACTGAGGATAGACTGAGGATAGACTGATGATAGACTGAGGATAGACTGAGGATAGACTGAGGATAGACTGAGGATAGACTGATGATAGACTGAGGATAGACTGAGGATAGACTGATGACAGACTGAGGACAGACTGAGGATAGACTGAGGATAGACTGAGGATAGACTGAGGATAGACTGATGATAGACTGATGATAGACTGAGGATAGACTGATGATAGACTGATGATAGACTGATTATAGACTGATGATAGACTGATGATAGACTGATGATAGACTGAGGATAGACTGATGATAGACTGATGATAGACTGATGATAGACTGATGATAGACTGAGGATAGACTGAGGATAGACTGATGATAGAATGATGATAGACTGATGATAGACTGATGATAGACTGATGATAGACTGAGGATAGACTGATGATAGATGAGGATAGACTGAGGATAGACTGAGGATAGACTGATGATAGACTGATGATAGACTGAGGATAGACTGAGGATAGATGATGACAGACTGAGGATAGACTGAGGATAGACTGAGGATAGACTGAGGATAGACTGAGGATAGACTGATGATAGACTGATGATAGACTGATGATAGACTGAGGAGACTGAGGATAGACTGAGGATAGACTGAGGATAGACTGATGATAAACTGATGACAGACTGAGGAAAGACTGGCGATAGACTGAGGATAGACTTAGGATAGACTTAGGATTAGACTGAGGATAGACTGAGGATAGACTGATGATAGACTGATGATAGACTGAGGATAGACTGAGGATAGACTGATGATAGACTGAGGATAGACTGAGGATAGACTGATGATACACTGAGGATAGACTGTGATAGACTGATGATAGACTGATGATAGACTGAGGATAGACTGAGGATAGACTGAGGATAGACTGAGGATAGACTGATGATAGACTGATGACAGACTGAGGACAGACTGGCGATAGACTGAGGATAGACTGAGGATAGACTGAGGATAGACTGATGATAGACTGATGATAGACTGAGGATAGACTGAGGATAGACTGAGGATAGACTGATGATAGACTGAGGATAGACTGAGGATAGACTGAGGATAGACTGATGATAGACTGAGGATAGACTGATGATAGATGATGATAGACTGAGGATAGACTGAGGATAGACTGATGACAGACTGAGGACAGACTGAGGATAGACTGAGGATAGACTGAGGATAGACTGAGGATAGACTGAGGATAGACTGAGGATAGACTGAGGATAGACTGAGGATAGACTGAGGATAGACTGATGATAGACTGAGGATAGACTGATGATAGACTGATGATAGACTGAGGATAGACTGAGGATAGACTGATGACAGACTGAGGACAGACTGAGGACAGACTGAGGATAGACTGAGGATAGACTGATGATAGACTGATGATAGACTGAGGATAGACTGAGGATAGACTGAGGATAGACTGAGGATAGACTGAGGATAGACTGAGGATAGACTGAGGATAGACTGAGGATAGACTGAAGATAGACTGAAGATAGACTGATGATAGACTGAGGATAGACTGAGGATAGACTGAGGATAGACTGAGGATAGACGATGATAGACTGAGGATAGACTGAGGATAGACTGAAGATAACCTGGTAATAAACAGTGATATTTTCTGCTGTGTCTTCAGGCCAGGGTCCCCCCTCTAATGACTTTAAGACGGGGATGAAACTTGAGGCTCGGGACCCCCGAAACTCGACGTCTGTCTGCATCGCCACGGTGATGGGTCTGACGGGGGTCCGGCTGCGACTCCGACTCGACGGCAGCGACAACTCCAACGACTTCTGGAGACTCGTGGACTCGTCCGACATCCAGCCAATCGGAAGCTGCGAGAAGAAACGGGGACATGCTGCAGCCCCCCCTGGGTATTATTATTATATAGAGACATGCTGCAGCCCCCCCGGGTATTATTATTATATAGAGACATGCTGCAGCCCCCCGGGGTATTATTATTATTATATAGAGACATGCTGCAGCCCCCCTGGGTATTATTATTATTATATAGAGACATGCTGCAGCCCCCCCTGGGTATTTTATTATATAGAGACATGCTGCAGCCCCCCCGGGGTATTATTATTATTATATAGAGACATGCTGCAGCCCCCCTGGGTATTATTATTATTATATAGAGACATGCTGCAGCCCCCCGGGGTATTATATTATTATATAGAGACATGCTGCAGCCCCCCCGGGGTATTATTATTATTATATAGAGACATGCTGCAGCCCCCCCTGGGTATTATTATTATTATATAGAGACATGCTGCAGCCCCCCCGGGGTATTATTATTATTATATAGAGACATGCTGCAGCCCCCCCGGGGTTATTATTATTATTATAGAGACATGCTGCAGCCCCCCCGGGGTATTATTATATAGAGACATGCTGCAGCCCCCCTGGGTATTATTATTATTATTATATAGAGACATGCTGCAGCCCCCCTGGGTATTATTATATAGAGACATGCTGCAGCCCCCCCTGGGTATTATTATATAGAGACATGCTGCAGCCCCCCCCCTGGGTATTATTATTATTATTATATAGAGACATGCTGCAGCCCCCCCTGGGTATATTATATAGAGACATGCTGCAGCCCCCCCCTGGGTATTATTATTATTATATATAGAGACATGCTGCAGCCCCCCCCTGGGTATATTATTATATATAGAGACATGCTGCAGCCCCCCCTGGGTATTATTATTATTATATAGAGACATGCTGCAGCCCCCCCTGGGTATTATTATTATATAGAGACATGCTGCAGCCCCCCCTGGGTATTATTATTATATAGAGACATGCTGCAGCCCCCCCTGGGTATTATTATTATTATTATATAGAGACATGCTGCAGCCCCCCTGGTATTATTATTATATAGAGACATGCTGCAGCCCCCCCCTGGGTATTATTATTATTATTATATAGAGACATGCTGCAGCCCCCCCCTGGGTATTATTATTATTATATAGAGACATGCTGCAGCCCCCCCCTGGGTATTATATTATTATATAGAGACATGCTGCAGCCCCCCCCTGGGTATTATATTATTATATAGAGACATGCTGCAGCCCCCCCTGGGTATTATTATTATTTTATTATATAGAGACATGCTGCAGCCCCCCCCTGGGTATTATTATTATTATATAGAGACATGCTGCAGCCCCCCTGGGTATTATTATTATATAGAGACATGCTGCAGCCCCCCCTGGGTATTATTATTATATAGAGACATGCTGCAGCCCCCCTGGGTATTATTATTATATAGAGACATGCTGCAGCCCCCCTGGGTATTATTATTATTATATATAGAGACATGCTGCAGCCCCCCCCTGGGTATTATTATTATTATATAGAGACATGCTGCAGCCCCCCCTGGGTATTATTATTATATAGAGACATGCTGCAGCCCCCCCTGGGTATTATTATTATATAGAGACATGCTGCAGCCCCCCTGGGTATTATTATTATATAGAGACATGCTGCAGCCCCCCCTGGGTATTATTATTATATAGAGACATGCTGCAGCCCCCCTGGGTATTATTATTATATAGAGACATGCTGCAGCCCCCCTGGGTATTATTATTATATAGGACATGCTGCAGCCCCCCCTGGGTATTATTATTATTATATAGAGACATGCTGCAGCCCCCCTGGGTATATTATTATATAGAGACATGCTGCAGCCCCCCTGGGTATATTATTATATAGAGACATGCTGCAGCCCCCCCTGGGTATTATTATTATATAGAGACATGCTGCAGCCCCCCTGGGTATTATTATTATATAGAGACATGCTGCAGCCCCCCTGGGTATTATTATTATATAGAGACATGCGCAGCCCCCCTGGGTATTATTATTATATAGAGACATGCTGCAGCCCCCCTGGGTATTATTATTATTATATAGAGACATGCTGCAGCCCCCCTGGGTATTATTATTATAAATGTATGAATGTCCTCTCAGGGCTGTTGTTGGACACACTGAGTATATATGTCATACATTCTTGTGTTACCCCTCTCAGGCTTCCGGATGAACGCGTCCCCTGGCCCATGTTTCTGCTCCGCACTCTGAACGGAGCGGAGATGGCTCGGCCACCGCCTTCAAAAAGGTTCCTTTGATAAACATTTAAAATATGATGAGATATGATATGAGAAGCGTTGTTCCAATGAGGGTCTCCCTGTTTCCAGGAGCCCCCGCGGCCCCCCCAGAACCTGTCAGACCCGGCATGAAGCTGGAGGCCGTGGACAAGAAGAACCCCTACCTAATCTGCCCCGGCAACCGTGGGCGAGGTGAAGGGAGACGAGGTGTTCGTGATGTTCGACGGCTGGAGAGGAGCCTTCGACTACTGGTGCCTCTACGAGTCCAGAGACATGTTCCCCGTGGGCTGGTGTTCCCTCACTACACAGCCTGCAGGCACCAGGGAACAGTGGTGAGGACACACACACACACACACACACACACACACACACACACACACACACACACACAGTAATATATAAATACATTATCGGTGCAATAGAGCAGTTTATTGAGCGCAGTGTAAATATATACAGATATATATATATTAAAACATAGTGTGTGTGTGTGTGTGTGTGTGTGTGTGTGTGTGTGTGTGTGTGTGTGTGTGTGTGTGTGTGTGTGTGTGTGTGTGTGTGTGTGTGTGTGTGTGTGTGTGAATTAGTTTCTGCTCTGCAGTTATTCTTAGAGAGAGGCAGTGAAACTCCACACACTTATAAATAATAAGATAATAAAAAGTGGTGATTCCTCTGAATAACGTGAGGCTGGTTCTGTTCAGAGTTATATTATATTAGGTATATTATATATTATATATTATTATATTAGGTATATATTATATATTATATTAGGTATATTATATTAGGTATATTATATATATTATATATATTATATTATATATATTATATATATTATATTAGGTATATTATAAATATTATATATATTATATTAGGTATATTATATATATTATATATATTATATTAGGTATATTATAAATATATATATATTATATTAGGTATATTATATATATTATATATTATATTAGGTATATTATAAATATTATATATATTATATTAGGATATTATATAGATATATTAGGTATATTATATTAGGTATATTATATATATTATATATATTATATTAGGTATATTATATATATTATATTAGGTATATTATATATATTATATTAGGTATATTATATATATTATATTAGGTATATTATATATATTTATTAGGTATTATATTAGGTATATTATATATATTATATTAGGTATTATTATATATATTATATTAGGTATATTATATACATTATATTAGGTATTATATATTAGGTATATTATATATATTATATTAGGTATATTATATATTATATTAGGTTATATATATATTGTATTATCGATATTATATTAGGTATATTATATTATGTATATTAGATATATTATATTAGATATATTATATTAGGTATATTATATATTATACCTAATATAATGTATATTATATACATTATATTAGGTATATTAGTATATTATATTAGGTATATTATATATATTATATTAGGATATTATATTAGTATATTAGATATATTATATTAGGTATATTATATATATTAATTAGGTATATTATATTAGGTATATTATATATATTATATTAGGTATATTAGATATATTATATTAGGTATATTATTAGGTATATTAGATATATTATATTATATATTAGATATATTATATTAGGATATATATTAGGTATATATTATATATTATATTAGGTATATTAGATATATTATATTATATATATAATATACCTAATATAATGTATATTATATACATTATATTAGGTATATTATATTAGGTATATTAGATATATTATATTAGGTATTAGATATATTATATTAGGTATATTATATAATTATATTAGGTATATTAGATAATTATATTATGTATATTAGATATTATATTAGGTATAATTAGATATATTATATTAGGTATATTATATATTATATTATGTATATTAGATATATTATATTAGGTATATTATATTAGGTATATTAGGTATATTATATTAGGTATATTAGATATTATTATTAGATATATTATAGGTATATTAGATATATTATATTAGGTATATTAGATATATTATATTAGGTATATTAGATATATTATATTAGGTATATTAGGTATATTAGATATATTATATTAGGTATATTAGATATATATAGGTATATTAGATATATTATATTAGGTATATTATATATATTATATTAGGTATATTAGATATATTATATTATGTATATTAGAGATATTATATTAGGTATATTATATACATTATATTAGGTATATTATATTAGGTATATTAGATATATTATATTAGGTATATTAGATATATATATTAGGTATATTATAATAGGTATATTATATAATAATATACCTAATATAATGTATATTATATTAGGTATATTAGATATATTATATTAGGTATATTAGATATATTATATTAGGTATATTATATACATTATATTAGGTATATTATATTAGGTATATTAGGTATATTATATTAGGTATATTAGATATATTATATTAGTATATTATAATAGGTATATTATATATATAATATACCTAATATAATGTATATTATATTAGGTATATTAGATATATTATATTAGGTATATTAGATATATTATATTAGGTATATTATATACATTATATTAGGTATATTATATACATTAATTAGGTATATATATTAGGTATATTAGGTATATTATATTAGGTATATTAGATATATTATATTAGGTATATTATAATAGGTATATTATATATATAATATACCTAATATAATGTATATTATATTAGGTATATTAGATATATTATATTAGGTATATTATGGTGCATCTATCTGTTGCAGGACTGACCTCAGTTCAGTCTTCAGGTTTCTAACCTCTCTCTCTGTGGTTCTGGTCCCACAGTCTCCCTCCTGAAGCCCCCGCCCCCCCTCCCTGCCTCCCCCCATGTAAGCCCAGCAGGAGGTCCCTGCAGCCCCCCACCGGCTGCCCCCCCCATGCCCCCCCTGCCCGTCAGGAAGGGGGTCCGAGGCCGCCGGCCCAAGAGCGAGACCCTGGCCCTGCTGAGGGGTCTGGCTGAGGCCAAAGCCCTGAACACAGCTGGAGACCAGGACCTGATCCCAGACCTGATCCCAGACCTGGAGACCAGACTGCCCAAGAAGAGGGGCCCCAAACCAGGGAGCAAGGTGAGACCTGAGATCTGGTCCTAGACCTGAGACCTGATCCTAGACCTGAGACCTGATCAGAGACTCAGAGACTGATCAGAGACCTGAGACCTGATCCTAGACCTGAGACCTGATCAGAGACCTGAAACCTGATCAGAGACCTGATCCTAGACCTGAGACCTGATCCTAGACCTGAGACCTGATCATGGACCTGAGACCTGATCAGAGACCTGAGACCTGATCAGAGACTCAGAAACCTGATCGGAGACCTGAGACCTGATCCTAGACCTGAGACCTGATCAGAGACCTGAGACCTGATCAGAGACCTGATCCTAGACCTGAGACCTGATCCTAGACCTGAGACCTGATCAGAGACCTGAGACCTGATCAGAGACCTGAGACCTGATCAGAGACCTGATCAGAGACCTGATCCTAGACCTGAGACCTGATCCTAGACCTGAGACCTGATCAGAGACCTGAGACCTGATCAGAGACCTGAGACCTGATCAGAGACCTGATCCTGACCTGGGACCTGATCTGAGACCTGAGACCTGATCAGAGACCTGATCAGAGACTCAGAGACCTGATCAGAGACCTGAGGCCTGATCCTAGACCTGAGACCTGATCAGAGACCTGAGACCTGATCAGAGACCTGATCCTAGACCTGAGACCTGATCCTAGACCTGAGACCTGATCAGAGACCTGAGACCTGATCCTAGACCTGAGACCTGATCAGAGACCTGAGACCTGATCAGAGACCTGATCCTAGACCTGAGACCTGATCCTAGACCTGAGACCTGATCAGAGACCTGAGACCTGATCAGAGACCTGAGACCTGATCAGAGACCTGAGACCTGATCCTAGACCTGAGACCTGATCAGAGACCTGAGACCTGATCAGAGACCTGAGACCTGATCCTAGACCTGAGACCTGATCAGAGACCTGAGACCTGATCAGAGACCTGAGACCTGATCCTAGACCTGAGACCTGATCAGAGACCTGAGACCTGATCAGAGACCTGAGACCTGATCAGAGACCTGAGACCTGATCCTAGACCTGAGACCTGATCAGAGACCTGAGACCTGATCAGAGACCTGAGACCTGATCCTAGACCTGAGACCTGATCCGAGACTCTGGAGACTCACCTAGGTTGCAGTGGAATAGTCTCCCCCTCTCCTCTGTGTGAAACGTCACGGGTTTATAAAGTGACAATCTGACCGCAGCCTGAGAGACGACTCGCTGACACACGACTGGTGTTAGGGTTCACCCTCGCACCAGTCTTACAGCCGCATCATTGGTGTTTACTCCGTCATTCAAACCAGACGCACTGAAGGAGGCGGGGCTTATCTCCATGTAGAAAACAACAACAACATAAACATATTAGTTGTGACTTCAGAATCAGAATCAGGTTATTGCCAGGTAGGTTCGCACATACTAGGAATTTGAGTTGATGTCACGGTGCAGACATAAAAATATAAAAAACAAGAAATCTAATATAAAACACAAAATCTTTACACCGTAATAAAATACAGTTAAATAGCAGTACAAATTAAATAAAGCAGTAATTTACATGTAAATTGAATGCTATGAAAGAGTTTTAGAATATAAACTATGAAATGTGAAATCAGAATATGTGCAGAAAGGAGTATGAACATTGCTAAAGTGTCAGGGGGGCCGGGCCTTGTTTAAGAGGCCGGTAGCGGAGGGGAAGAAATTGTTCAGGTGGCGAGAGGTTCTGGTCCCGATGGAGCGCAGCCTCCTGCCAGAGGGGAGGGGGGTGAACAGTTTGTGTCCAGGGTGGGAGGGGTCGGCCACTATCCTCCCTGCCCGCCTCAGGGTCCTGGAGGCGTGCAGGTGGTGGAGGGATGGCAGATTGCAGCCGATCACCTTCTCTGCAGAGCGGATGACACGCTGCAGCCTGCCCTTATCCTTGGCTGTGGCTGTGGCGTACCAGATGGTGATGGAGGAGGTGAGGATGGACTCCATGATGGAGGAGGTGAGGATGGACTCCATGATGGAGGAGGTGAGGATGGACTCCATGATGGAGGTGTAGAAGTTCACCATCATCGTCTTTGGCAGGTTGAATTTCTTCAGCTGCCTCAGGAAGAACATCCTCTGCTGTGCTTTTTGGTGAGGGAGCAGATGTTCTGCTCCCATTTGAGGTCCTGGGCGATGATGGTGCCCAGGAAGAGGAAAGACTCCACAGCAGTTACTGGGGAGTCACACAGAGTGATGGGGGGTCACACAGAGTGATGGGGGCGGGTGGGGCTGCGTTTTCCTGAAGTCCACGACCATCTCCACTGTTTTAGGGCGTTGAGCTCCAGGTGGTTTTACTTCATTGTAATAGTGTGTGTGTTTTCCAGAGGAAGTCCAAGATGCTGCAGAGCCCCCCCAGCTGCAGAGCAGTCAGGTCCCTCAGGACGGCCCCCCAGCCTCACCTCTGTGGTCTCGACAGGTAAACTGACCTTCCTCTGGTTATCCAATCACAGCTCTGCTCTCATTATCTCAGAACCAGGTTTATCACCAGGTAGATTGACAGTACGAGGAATTTGACTTGGTGTCGTGGTGCATACATAAAAGTAAAAACAAAACTATTTTAAGAAAACTATAATAACATTAAAAGATATAGTATCTCATGTGTGTGTGTGTTGCAGTGTGTGTGTACGTGAATAAGAGTGGGGACTGCGGCCCCCACCTGGACAGGAAGCAGATGCAGCGTCTGCGGATCACTTCGGCCCGGGGCCGGTGAACTCTGTGCTGCAGGAGGTGGTGCAGGCCTGCATCAGCTGCACCCCCAGCCCAGAGTCCTGCTGAGCAGCCTGCAGAGCCAGGCCGGGGGGGGGGGCGCCGTCAGAGGTACACACACACACACACACACACACACACACACCCACACACACACACACACACACTGATATCACCTGATAACACTAACCCTGCAGAGCCAGGCCGGGGGCGCTGCCAGAGGTACACACACACACACACACACACACACACACACACACACCACACACACTGATATCACCTGATAACACTAACCCTGCAGAGCCAGGCCGGAGGGGGGGGCCGTCAGAGGTAAACACACACACACACACACACACATACACTGATATCACCTGTAAACACTAACCCTTCAGAGCCAGGCCGGGGGGGGGTCATTGGTACACTCAAAAACACTTATATAATGCATTAATAAAAGTTGCAAATAGATCAAAACAAAACAAACTTAAATGCGGCTCCTACATACACAATAACACTGATATGAATAAATAACCCTGAAGGGGGGGGCGCCGTCAAAGGTACACACACACACACTGATATCACCTGTTAATAAGATTTAAATGAACCTGTCCTGTCTGTCTCAGTGAGGACGGACGGGGGGGTCCGGGTGGTCCGCCTGCCCTCGGCCTCTAGTGCTTCCTTCGTGCTTCGGTTCCTGGAGAACATGTGTCGACATCTTCAGTGTGACAGTCTGTTCAGCAGCCAGCCCTTCAGCCTGTACCACAGGAAGTCAGGTAACCATTGCACTATCATCAACACACACACACACACACACACACACACGAGTGGGGGGTCCTGATCAGCCTCAGCACAGAGTATCCTGTGTTTCTATGGAGTCAGTAGTGTTGTGTTGTGTCTCAGTGAAGCAGGAGGCTCTGGAGGCTCCCTCTGGCTCGGGGGGGAAGAGGAGTCTCTCTGGGTCTCCCCCCCGTACGCTGCCCCCCTCTCCCCCAAACTGCTCCGGCCTGAAGCCCACCCCTCAGAAGGTACCACCCTATAAACACTATAAATAGAGACTATTAGAGACTATAAGAGACTATTACAGACTATTACAGACTGTTAGAGACTATTACAGACTATTAGAGACTATAGAGACTATAAGAGACTATACAGACTATTGAGACTATAAGAGACTATTACAGACTATTACAGACTATTAGAGACTATTACAGACTATTAGAGACTATTAGAGACTATAAGAGACTATTACAGACTATTACAGACTATTACAGACTATTACAGACTATTAGAGACTATAAGAGACTATTACAGACTATTACAGACTATTACAGACTATAAGAGACTATTACAGACTATTACAGACTATTACAGACTGTTAGAGACTATTAGAGACTATTAGAGACTATTACAGACTATAAGAGACTATTACAGACTATTACAGACTATTACAGACTGTAGAGACTATTACAGACTATTAGAGACTATTAGAGACTAAGAGACTATTACAGACTATTACAGACTATAAGAGACTATTACAGACTATTACAGACTATTACAGACTATTAGAGACTATTACAGACTATTACAGACTATTAGAGTATCTATTAGAGACTATTACAGACTATTGGAGACTATTACAGACTATTAGAGACTATTACAGACTATTACAGACTATTAGAGACTATTACAGACTATTAGAGTATCTATTAGAGACTATTAGAGACTATAAGAGACTATTACAGACTATAAGAGTATCTATTAGAGACTATTAGAGACTAGTACAGACTATTAGACTATTGGAGACTATTACAGACTATTAGAGACTATTACAGACTATTAGAGACTATTGGAGACTATTACAGACTATTAGAGACTATTAGAGACTATAAGAGACTATTACAGACTATTAGAGACTATTGGAGACTAAGACTATTACAGACTATAATAGACTATTGGAGACTATTACAGACTATTACAAACTATTAGAGACTATACAGACTATTAGAGACTATTGGAGACTATTACAGACTATTACAGACTATAAGAGACTATTAGAGACTATTACAGACTATTACAGACTATTAGAGTATCTATTAGAGACTATTAGAGACTATTAAGAGACTATTACAGACTATTAGAGTATCTATTAGAGACTATTAGAGAATAAGAGACTATTACAGACTATTAGAGACTATTGGAGACTATTACAGACTATTACAGACTATAAGGGACTATAAGAGACTATAAGAAACTATTAGATACTATTACAGAATATAAAGACTATTAGAGACTATTGGAGACTATTACAGACTATACAGGACTATTACAGACTATTAGAGACTATTGGAGACTATTAGAGACTATTAGAGACTATTGGACTATTACAGACTATTAAAGTATCTATTAGAGACTATTAGAGACTATAAGAGACTATTACATATTAGAGACTATTGGAGACTATTACAGACTATTACAGACTATAAGGGACTATTAGAGACTATAAAGACTATAAGAAACTATTAGATATTATTACGACTATTAAAGACTATTAGAGACTATTGGAGACTATTACAGACTATACGACTATAAGACTATTAGAGACTATTGGAGACTAATACAGATATTACAGACTATTAGAGACTATTAGAGTATCTATTAGAGACTATTACAGACTATACAGACTATAAGAGGACTATTAGAACTATAAGACTATTAGAGACTATTAGACTATTACAGAGTATTAGAGACTATAGAGACTATTACAGACTATTACAGACTATTACAGATTAATTAGAGACTATTGGAAACAATTACAGACTAAAAGAGACTATTGGAGACTATTACAGACTATTAGAGACTATTAGAGACTATTGGAGACTATTACAGACTATTAGAGACTATAAGAGACTATTACAGACTATTAGAGAATATAGAGACTATTGGAGACTATTACAGACTATTACAGACTATAAGGGACTATTAGAGACTATTAGAGACTATTACAGACTATTAGAGACTATTGGAGACTTTACAGACTATAGGGACTATTAGAGACTATTGGAGACTATTTCAGACTATTACAGACTATTACAGACTATTAGAGACTATTGGAGACTATTAGAGACTATTGGAGACTATTTCAGACTATTACAGACTATTACAGACTATTAGAGACTATTGGAGACTATTACAGACTATTACAGACTATTACAGACTATTACAGACAATAAGAGACTATTACAGACTATTAGAGACTATTGGAGACTATTACAGACTATTACAGACAATAAGAGACTATTACAGACTATTACAGACTATAAGAGACTATTACAGACAATAAGAGACTATTACAGACTATTACAGACTATAAGAGACTATTAGAGACTATAAGAGACTATTAGAGACTATTACAGACTATTACAGAGTATTAGAGACTATAAGAGACTATTACAGACTATTACAGACTATTACAGATTAATTAGAGACTATTGGAAACAATTACAGACTAAAAGAGACTATTGGAGACTATTACAGACTATTACAGACTATTAGAGACTATTAGAGACTATTGGAGACTATTACAGACTATTAGAGACTATAAGAGACTATTACAGACTATTAGAGAATATTAGAGACTATTGGAGACTATTACAGACTATTACAGACTATAGGGACTATTAGAGACTATTACAGACTATTACAGACTATTAGAGACTATTGGAGACTTACAGACTATTACAGACTATAAGGGACTATTAGAGACTATTGGAGACTATTTCAGACTATTACAGACTATTACAGACTATTACAGACTATTAGAGACTATTAGAGACTATTGGAGACTATTTCAGACTATTACAGACTATTACAGACTATTAGAGACTATTGGAGACTATTACAGACTATTACAGACAATAAGAGACTATTACAGACTATTAGAGACTATTGGAGACTATTACAGACTATTACAGACAATAAGAACTATTACAGACTATTAGAGTATCTATTAGAGACTATTACAGACTATTAGAGACTATTAGACACTATTAGAGACTATTAGAGCATCTATTAGAGACTATTAAAGACTATAAGAGACTATTACAGACTATTAGAGACTATTACAGACTATTACAAAACTATAAAAGACTATTAGAGACTATTACAGACTATTAGAGACTATTACAGACTATAAGAGACTATTAGAGACTATTACAGAGTATAAGAGACTATTACAGACTATTACAGACTATAAGAGACTATTAGAGACTATTACAGACTATAAGAGACTATTGGAGACTATTAAAGACTATTACAGACTATAAGAGACTATTACAGACTATTAGAGACTATTGGAGACCATTAGAGACTATTGGAGACTATTACAGACTATAAGAGACTATTGGAGACTATTACAGACTATTACAGACTATAAGAGACTATTACAGACTATTAGAGACTATTGGAGACTATTACAGACTATAAGGACTATTAGAGACTATAAGAGACTATTACAGACTATTACAGACTATTACAGACTATTAGAGACTATTACAGACTATTACAGACTATTACAGACTATTAGAGACTATTGGAGACTATTACAGACTATTAGAGACTATTACAGACTATTACAGACTATAAGAGACTATTACAGACTATTAGAGACTATTGTAGACTATTACAGACTATTATAGACTATAGAGACTATTACAGACTATTAGAGACTATTGGAGACTATTACAGACTATTAGAGACTATTAGAGACTATTAGAGACTATTACAGACTATAAGAGACTATTACAGACTATTAGAGACTATTGTAGACTATTACAGACTATTAGAGACTATTACAGACTATTACAGACTATTAGAGTATCTATTAGAGACTATTAAAGACTATAAGAGACTATTACAGACTATTAGAGACTATTACAGACTATTACAAACTATTACACTATTAAGACTATTACAGACTATTAGAGACTATAAGAGACTATTACAGACTATTAGAGACTATTACAGACTATTACAAACTATTAAAGACTATAAGAGACTATTACAGACTATTAGAGACTATTAAAAACTATTACAAACTATAAAAGACTATTAGAGACTATTACAGACTATTAGAGACTATTAGAGACTATAAGAGACTATAAGACTATTAGAGACTATAAGAGACTACAGAGTATTGAAATATGAATCATTTGAATGTCCCCCCAGCAGAGACACATGAAGACAGCACTCTTTTGAAGGATCAGCGCTTCATGGATTCGGCCTCCGTCACCCCCCGACCCCCCACCCCGGCAGCACCCCCCGACGCCTCGCCTCCCCCCCCTCAGAGCCGGGGCCAAGCAGCCCCTCCGACAGGTGGAAGGTACACATGTGATATATAAAAACATCTAATGTCTCAGGGTGGGGGGGTCAGGGGTAGATCCTCACAGGAAGTGACCTCACAGGAAGTGACCCTCGCCGCTGTTAGCTAGTTAGCAGCTGTAGTGGCCGAGTTTGCATAATAGAATGTTCAAAGTCCACTATGAGGCGAATTGAAGTATTGACTTGCGTAAACTTAAAGAAATCCAAATCAATCAATGTTTATTTATATAGCCCAATATCACAAATGTTACATTTGTCTCAGTGGACTTCACAGTTTGTACAGAATATCAGTAGACAATACGACCCCTCTGTCCTGAGACCCTCACATCGTACAAGGAAACACTTCCGGAAAACCCTACAGTTTAAAGGGAACATGGGAGAAACCTCAGGGAGAGCAACAGAGGAGGGATCCCTCTCCCAGGACGGACAGACTGCAATAGATGCCGTGTGTAAATCGAAAAGATAATACATTTTACAGCGTAGGTAGACCAAATGTTTGGAAATGCATGTGTCTATAATAAGAAGATGAATCCACGAGGATATCCATCCAGGACTCAGATCCAGAACTCAGGATAGAGGATCCAGGACTCAGGACCACAGCAACAGGAACAGCCTCGACTCAGGATCCCGGCGTAGATAGACACCAAAAAGAAATTTGGGGAAGCTGGGTTATTGGGAACATGAGAGTACACAGGTACAGACAGAGAGAAGGAAGAAGTAAGGTGTCCCCGACAGTCTAAGCCTATAGCAGCTAAACTAGGGGCTGAATCTAATCAGCCCTAACTATAAGCTTTATCAAAAAGGAAGGTCTTAAGCGCACTCTTAAAAACGGATAGGGTGTCTGCCGCCCGAACACAAACTGGAAGCTGATTCCACAAAGTGGAGCTTGATAAGAAAAGGCTCTGGCTCCCATTGTACTTTAGAGACTCTAGGAACAACCAACAACCCTGCATTCTTGGAACGCAATGCCTAGTAGGGACAGTAGGGTATAATGAGTTCTTTAAGGGGACCTATCATGCGCTAGTGGGACAGTAGGGTATAATGAGTTCTTTAAGGGGACCTATCATGCCCTAGTGGGACAGTAGGGTATAATGAGCTCTTTAAGGGGACCTATCATGCCCTAGTGGGACAGTAGGGTATAATGAGCTCTTAAAGGGGACCTATCATGCCTAGTGGGACAGTAGGGTATAATGAGTTCTTTAAGGGGACCTATCATGCCTAGTGGGACAGTAGGGTATAATGAGTTCTTTAAGGGACCTATCATGCCTAGTGGGACAGTAGGGTATAATGAGTTCTTTAAGGGGACCTATCATGCGCTAGTGGGACAGTAGGGTATAATGAGTTCTTTAAGGGGACCTATCATGCCTAGTGGGACAGTAGGGTATAATGAGCTCTTTTAAGGGGACCTATCATGCCCTAGTGGGACAGTAGGGTATAATGAGTTCTTTAAGGGGACCTATCATGCCCTAGTGGGACAGTAGGGTATAATGAGTTCTTTAAGGGGACCTATCATGCCTAGTGGGACAGTAGGGTATAATGAGCTCTTTTAAGGGGACCTATCATGCCCTAGTGGGACAGTAGGGTATAATGAGCTCTTTAAGGGGACCTATCATGCCCTAGTGGGACAGTAGGGTATAATGAGCTCTTTAAGGGGACCTATCATGCGCTAGTGGGACAGTAGGGTATAATGAGCTCTTTAAGGGGACCTATCATGCCCTAGTGGGACAGTAGGGTATAATGAGCTCTTTAAGGGGACCTATCATGCCCTAGTGGGACAGTAGGGTATAATGAGCTCTTTAAGGGGACCTATCATGCCCTAGTGGGACAGTAGGGTATAATGAGCTCTTTAAGGGGACCTATCATGCCTAGTGGGACAGTAGGGTATAATGAGCTCTTTAAGGGGACCTATCATGCCCTAGTGGGACAGTAGGGTATAATGAGCTCTTTAAGGGGACCTATCATGCCCTAGTGGGACAGTAGGGTATAATGAGCTCTTTAAGGGGACCTATCATGCCCTAGTGGGACAGTAGGGTATAATGAGCTCTTTAAGGGGACCTATCATGCCCTAGTGGGACAGTAGGGTATAATGAGCTCTTTAAGGGGACCTATCATGCCCTAGTGGGACAGTAGGGTATAATGAGCTCTTTAAGGGGACCTATCATGCCCTAGTGGGACAGTAGGGTATAATGAGTCTTTAAAGGGGACCTATCATGCCCTAGTGGGACAGTAGGGTATAATGAGCTCTTTAAGGGGACCTATCATGCCCTAGTGGGACAGTAGGGTATAATGAGCTCTTTAAGGGGACCTATCATGCCCTAGTGGGACAGTAGGGTATAATGAGTTCTTTAAGGGGACCTATCATTCTATATGGGACCAAATACCTTGCATCGTTCCATTCAAGTGCTTTACTCGATTCAATTGATCAGCTGTCGACTTACAACATTTGCACGGCATTTAAATAAAATAAACAAACAAGCCAACAGGCGTACGGATGTGTGCGGTCTAAACCTTTTCAGACGTCCTCTCTAGACTTCCTGCTGTGTCATGTATACTCAAGAGCATTTTGCTTTCTATAAATAATTAAAAAAAACATAAAACTAGAGCAGTCCATAAGCAAAACAAGACGTTACAGAAACTGTATAATTATAATTCATAGTTATTCAGAAATTGGCTCATTGACACATCCATAATTACCATAAATAATGGGCCTAAATGGCTCTTACAGCAGCGTTATCGTTGCTTACAGGCTGCTCATTAACCAATCAGTGAGCAGTGGATTCCTCTGAACAGCTGTGTGTGAGTCCTTCGGGTACACTGAGCATCGGGACTCTTATCAGTCGCTCCAGATGTTACTTTGAGCTCCTCTAATGCACGGTGTGTTCTCCAGCAGCCAGCTCCACCACGGGGCCCGAGGTGGGGGGGGTCTCTGAGGGTCCCGGCAGGAATCCGTCCTGCTGGAGCATCGAGGAGGTGATGCAGTTTGTGAGGGAGGCCGACCCGGCAGCGTTAGCCCCACGCCGAGCTCTTCAGGAAACACGTGAGTTCCTTTCACAATAAGATGAGTTTCCTTTCACAATAAGAGCTCCTGACTCTCAGGAGGCTCTGAGTGTCTGCGTGTTGGTTCTAAAGAGCTCCTGACTCTCAGGAGGCTCCGAGTGTCTGCGTGTTGGTTCTAAAGAGCTCCTGACTCTCAGGAGGCTCTGAGTGTCTGCGTGTTGGTTCTAAAGAGCTCCTGACTCTCAGGAGGCTCTGAGTGTCTGCGTGTTGGTTCTAAAGAGCTCCTGACTCTCAGGAGGCTCCGAGTGTCTGCATGTTGGTTCTAAAGAGCTCCTGACTCTCAGGAGGCTCTGAGTGTCTGCGTGTTGGTTCTAAAGAGCTCCTGACTCTCAGGAGGCTGAGTGTCTGCGTGTTGGTTCTAAAGAGCTCCTGACTCTCAGGAGGCTGAGTGTCTGCGTGTTGGTTCTAAAGAGCTCCTGACTCTCAGGAGGCTCCGAGTGTGTGCGTGTTGGTTCTAAAGAGCTCCTGACTCTCAGGAGGCCTGAGTGTCTGCGTGTTGGTTCTAAAGAGCTCCTGACTCTCAGGAGGCTGAGTGTCTGCGTGTTGGTTCTAAAGAGCTCCTGACTCTCAGGAGGCTCCGAGTGTCTGCGTGTTGGTTCTAAAGAGCTCCTGACTCTCAGGAGGCTCCGAGTGTCTGCGTGTTGGTTCTAAAGAGCTCCTGACTCTCAGGAGGCTGAGTGTCTGCGTGTTGGTTCTAAAGAGCTCCTGACTCTCAGGAGGCTCCGAGTGTCTGCGTGTTGGTTCTAAAGAGCTCCTGACTCTCAGGAGGCTCCGAGTGTCTGCATGTTGGTTCTAAAGAGCTCCTGACTCTCAGGAGGCTCCGAGGTCTGCGTGTTGGTTCTAAAGAGCTCCTGACTCTCAGGAGGCTGAGTGTCTGCGTGTTGGTTCTAAAGAGCTCCTGACTCTCAGGAGGCTGAGTGTCTGCGTGTTGGTTCTAAAGAGCTCCTGACTCTCAGGAGGCTGAGTGTCTGCGTGTTGGTTCTAAAGAGCTCCTGACTCTCAGGAGGCTCTGAGTGTCTGCGTGTTGGTTCTAAAGAGCTCCTGACTCTCAGGAGGCTGAGTGTCTACGTTTGGTTCTAAAGAGCTCCTGACTCTCAGGAGGCTCCGAGTGTCTGCGTGTTGGTTCTAAAGAGCTCCTGACTCTCAGGAGGCTGAGTGTCTGCGTGTTGGTTCTAAAGAGCTCCTGACTCTCAGGAGGCTCTGAATGTCTGCGTGTTGGTTTCTAAAGAGCTCCTGACTCTCAGGAGGCTGAGTGTCTACGTGTTGGTTCTAAAGAGCTCCTGACGCTCAGGAGGCTCCGAGTGTCTGCGTGTTGGTTCTAAAGAGCTCCTGACTCTCAGGAGGCTCCGAGTGTCTGCGTGTTGGTTCTAAAGAGCTCCTGACTCTCAGGAGGTCTGAGTGTCTGCGGTGTTGGTTCTAAAGAGCTCCTGACTCTCAGGAGGCTGAGTGTCTGCATGTTGGTTCTAAAGCTCCTGACTCTCAGAGGCTCTGAGTGTCTGCGTGTTGGTTTCTAAGAGCTCCTAAATCTCAGGAGGCTCCGAGTGTCTGCGTGTTGGTTCTAAAGAGCTCCTGACTCTCAGGAGGCTCCGAGTGTCTGCGTGTTGGTTCTAAAGAGCTCCTGACTCTCAGGAGGCTCCGAGTGTCTGCGTGTTGGTTCTAAAGAGCTCCTGACCTCAGGAGGCTCCGAGTGTCTGCGTGTTGGTTCTAAAGAGCTCCTGACTCTCAGGAGGCTCCGAGTGTCTGCGTGGTTGGTTCTAAAGAGCTCCTGACTCTCAGGAGGCTCCGAGTGTCTGCGTGTTGGTTCTAAAGAGCTCCTGACTCTCAGGAGGCTGAGTGTCTGCGTGTTGGTTCTAAAGAGCTCCTGACTCTCAGGAGGCTCTGAGTGTCTGCATGTTGGTTCTAAAGAACTCCTGACTCTCAGGAGGCTCCGAGTGTCTGCGTGTTGGTTCTAAAGAGCTCCTGACTCTCAGGAGGCTCCGAGTGTCTGCATGTTTGGTTCTAAAGAGCTCCTGACTCTCAGGAGGCTCGAGTGTCTGCTGTTGGTTCTAAAGAGCTCCTGACTCTCAGGAGGCCTGAGTGTCTGCGTTGGTTCTAAAGAGCTCCTGACTCTCAGGAGGCTGAGTGTCTGCGTGTTGGTTCTAAAGAGCTCCTGACTCTCAGGAGGCTGAGTGTCTGCGTGTTGGTTCTAAAGCTCCTGACTCTCAGGAGGCTGAGTGTCTGCGTGTTGGTTCTAAAGAGCTCCTGACTCTCAGGAGGCTGAGTGTCTGCGTGTTTGGTTCTAAAGAGCTCCTGACTCTCAGGCGGCTGAGTGTCTGCGTGTTGGTTCTAAAGAGCTCCTGACTCTCAGGAGGCTCCGAGTGTCTGCGTGTTGGTTCTAAAGAGCTCCTGACTCTCAGGAGGCTCTGAGTGTCTGCGTGTTGGTTCTAAAGAGCTCCTGACTCTCAGGAGGCTGAGTGTCTGCGTGTTGGTTCTAAAGAGCTCCTGACTCTCAGGAGGCTCCGAGTGTCTGCGTGTTGGTTCTAAAGAGCTCCTGACTCTCAGGAGGCTCCGAGTGTCTGCGTGTTGGTTCTAAAGAGCTCCTGACTCTCAGGAGGCTCCGAGTGTCTGCATGTTGGTTCTAAAGAGCTCCTGACTCTCAGGAGGCTCTGAGTGTCTGCATGTTGGTTCTAAAGAGCTCCTGACTCTCAGGAGGCTGAGTGTCTGCGTGTTGGTTCTAAAGAGCTCCTGACTCTCAGGAGGCTCCGAGTGTCTGCGTGTTGGTTCTAAAGAGCTCCTGACTCTCAGGAGGCTCCGAGTGTCTGCATGTTGGTTCTAAAGAGCTCCTGACTCTCAGGAGGCTCCGAGTGTCTGCGTGTTGGTTCTAAAGAGCTCCTGACTCTCAGGAGGCTCCGAGTGTTTGCGTGTTGGTTCTAAAGAGCTCCTGACTCTCAGGAGTTTCTGAGTGTCTGCGTGTTGGTTCTAAAGAGCTCCTGACTCTCAGGAGGCTGAGTGTCTGCGTGTTGGTTCTAAAGAGCTCCTGACTCTCAGGAGGCTCCGAGTGTCTGCGTGTTGGTTCTAAAGAGCTCCTGACTCTCAGGAGGCTGAGTGTCTGCGTGTTGGTTCTAAAGAGCTCCTGACTCTCAGGAGGCTGAGTGTCTGCGTGTTGGTTCTAAAGAGCTCCTGACTCTCAGGAGGCTCTGAGTGTCTGCGTGTTGGTTCTAAAGAGCTCCTGACTCTCAGGAGGCTGAGTGTCTGCGTGTTGGTTCTAAAGAGCTCCTGACTCTCAGGAGGCTCCGAGTGTCTGCGTGTTGGTTCTAAAGAGCTCCTGACTCTCAGGAGGCTGAGTGTCTGCGTGTTGGTTCTAAAGAGCTCCTGACTCTCAGGAGGCTCCGAGTGTCTGCGTGTTGGTTCTAAAGAGCTCCTGACTCTCAGGAGGCTCCGAGTGTCTGCGTGTTGGTTCTAAAGAGCTCCTGACTCTCAGGAGGCTCCGAGTGTCTGCGTGTTGGTTCTAAAGAGCTCCTGACTCTCAGGAGGCTCCGAGTCTGCGTGTTGGTTCTAAAGAGCTCCTGACTCTCAGGAGGCTCTGAGTGTCTGCGTGTTGGTTCTAAAGAGCTCCTGACTCTCAGGAGGCTGAGTGTCTGCGTGTTGGTTCTAAAGAGCTCCTGACTCTCAGAAGGCTGAGTGTCTGCGTGTTGGTTCTAAAGAGCTCCTGACTCTCAGGAGGCTGAGTGTCTACGTGTTGGTTCTAAAGAGCTCCTGACTCTCAGGAGGCTCTGAGTGTCTTCATGTTGGTTCTAAAGAGCTCCTGACTCTCAGGAGGCTCCGAGTGTCTGCGTGTTGGTTCTAAAGAGCTCCTGACTCTCAGGAGGCTGAGTGTCTACGTGTTGGTTCTAAAGAGCTCCTGACTCTCAGGAGGCTCCGAGTGTCTGCGTGTTGGTTCTAAAGAGCTCCTGACTCTCAGGAGGCTGAGTGTCTGAATGTTGGTTCTAAAGAGCTCCTGACTCTCAGGAGGCTCCGAGTGTCTGCATGTTGGTTCTAAAGAGCTCCTGACTCTCAGGAGGCTCCGAGTGTTTGCGTGTTGGTTCTAAAGAGCTCCTGACTCTCAGGAGGCTGAGTGTCTGCGTGTTGGTTCTAAAGAGCTCCTGACTCTCAGGAGGCTCCGAGTATCTGCGTGTTGGTTCTAAAGAGCTCCTGACTCTCAGGAGGCTCCGAGTGTCTGCGTGTTGGTTCTAAAGAGCTCCTGACTCTCAGGAGGCTGAGTGTCTGGGTGTTGGTTCTAAAGAGCTCCTGACTCTCAGGAGGCTCTGAGTGTCTGCGTGTTGGTTCTAAAGAGCTCCTGACTCTCAGGAGGCTGAGTGTCTGCGTGTTGGTTCTAAAGAGCTCCTGACTCTCAGGAGGCTCCGAGTGTCTGCGTGTTGGTTCTAAAGCTCCTGACTCTCAGGAGGCTGAGTGTCTGCGTGTTGGTTCTAAAGAGCTCCTGACTCTCAGGAGGCTGAGTGTCTGCGTGTTGGTTCTAAAGAGCTCCTGACTCTCAGGAGGCTCCGAGTGTCTGCGTGTTGGTTCTAAAGAGCTCCTGACTCTCAGGAGGCTGAGTGTCTGCGTGTTGGTTCTAAAGAGCTCCTGACTCTCAGGAGGCTCCGAGTGTCTGCGTGTTGGTTCTAAAGAGCTCCTGACTCTCAGGAGGCTGATTGTCTGCGTGTTGGTTCTAAAGAGCTCCTGACTCTCAGGAGGCTCTGAGTGTCTGCATGTTGGTTCTAAAGAGCTCCTGACTCTCAGGAGGCTGAGTGTCTGCGTGTTGGTTCTAAAGAGCTCCTGACTCTCAGGAGGCTCTGAGTGTCTGCATGTTGGTTCTAAAGAGCTCCTGACTCTCAGGAGGCTCCGAGTTCTGCGTGTTGGTTCTAAAGAGCTCCTGACTCTCAGGAGGCTGAGTGTCTGCGTGTTGGTTCTAAAAAGCTCCTGACTCTCAGGAGGCTGAGTGTCTGCATGTTGGTTCTAAAGAGCTCCTGACTCTCAGGAGGCTCCGAGTGTCTGCGTGTTGGTTCTAAAGAGCTCCTGACTCTCAGGAGGCTCCGAGTGTCTGCGTGTTGGTTCTAAAGAGCTCCTGACTCTCAGGAGGCTCCGAGTGTCTGCGTGTTGGTTCTAAAGAGCTCCTGACTCTCAGGAGGCTTTGAGTGTCTGCGTGTTGGTTCTAAAGAGCTCCTGACTCTCAGGAGGCTCTGAGTGTCTGCGTGTTGGTTCTAAAGAGCTCCTGACTCTCAGGAGGCTCTGAATGTCTGCGTGTTGGTTCTAAAGAGCTCCTGACTCTCAGGAGGCTCTGAGTGTCTGCATGTTGGTTCTAAAGAGCTCCTGACTCTCAGGAGGCTCTGAGTGTCTGCGTGTTGGTTCTAAAGAGCTCCTGACTCTCAGGAGGCTCAGAGTGTCTGCGTGTTGGTTCTAAAGAGCTCCTGACTCTCAGGAGGCTGAGTTTCTGCGTGTTGGTTCTAAAGAGCTCCTGACTCTCAGGAGGCTCCCAGTGTCTGCGTGTTGGTTCTAAAGACTCCTGACTCTCAGGAGGCTCCCAGTGTCTGCGTGTTGGTTCTAAGAGCTCCTGACTCTCAGGAGGCTCCGAGTGTCTGCGTGTTGGTTCTAAAGAGCTTCCTGTAGGGAAGGAGTTCTTCTGGTTTATTAAACTGGGAATGTGGATCTTCAAATCCTGATTAAAGCCTTCATACAGAATGTGAACACCGCGTTGTAGGAACACAGAACCATGGAGCACAGCCTTCTGCCATCTGATCTGAATTGATATTGATCTAATCTAGTTCTCATGTTTCAGGAGATCGACGGCCGGGCCCTGCTGCTGCTGCGCAGCGACATGATCATGAAGTACATGGGTCTGAAGCTGGGCCCCGCGCTGAAGCTGTGTCACCACATCGAGAGGCTGAAGCAGGGCCGGCTGTGAGGGGGGCCACAACCAGCAATAACCCAGGGGGGGCACAGAACCACTAGGGGGGCATCCAGGTCTCGGGCCCACCAGGGGGGCCACTGGGCATCGGGGGCCCCATGTTACTGCAGACTCTGAGGGCCACACCTCCAGAGGGGAGACACCTCACCCTCAGGATAACGTGCATCCCAAAGGCCTGCAGTGTTTACAGTGATCCTCGTGCACGTGGCCCTTGTGCACGTGGCCCTCGTGCACGTGGCCCTCGTGCACGCTCCCAGGCTGAGGACTGACTGATCCGCAGACGGAGAATGTTTCTTCTTCTCCTGTTTTTACTCCCACTGACTCCCAGGAGCCTCACATCTTTATTGTTATGATCACATGACGGAGACTGGTCACATGTCAGCCTGCAGGACGGGGGTCTATCACCTGGACTTCATTCCGTTTCCTCCTCCAGAGAGGCTTTTATTATGTTAGCCGCCAGCTTCCTGTGAGCTTCCTGCAGATCACCTGAAGACCTCCAGAAATCCTCTTCATCTTCATCTTCATCTTCATCATCAGGGATGGGAATCACTGAGACTTCTTATTTATGACCCGGGTCTTATGGGTTCCTGATCTGGAGATCGTGAGTCCTCCACAGGTCCTCCACAGGTCCTCACCTGCAGGTCCTTTCAGAACAAAAGACCTCGGACCAGATGCAGTCAAATAAAGCTGAGAAACATTTAATAATCAATGTTCCAACATGATTAACCCTATAATCTGAAACTCTGATCAAAACAAAAGAGATTTAAAAGTATATTTTTGAATCCTTGTTTTAATGAAAAAATTCTCTTTTATGTAAAACAGAAACTTGTGTTTTGTAAAAACTGAAAATATTGTTTTCTTTCGATCAAACTGAACTTCATTCTGTGTTTTAAAATAGATTTAAATTCACAAAGGGTTTGTGTTCACCGTTAATGAGAAGAGTTACGGTACGTGCACACGGTTCCGTTGCGTGCTTCAACGGAGACGCTTCCATTCACTTCTAATGGGGTGACGTCACGCTTTGCCTCCTCCGTTGCTCCCTTCAAAAGTTGAGAAAAGTTCAACTTTTCAAGCGTTGACGGAAGCGCCAGCCAATCAAATCATATGCCAGTACAATCGCTAGCCAATCAAACCGCGTGCGTGTGTCCGGGGCGGGAGATTAATGTGATTGGTTGTGGGTCGCACGCCAGACACGCCCACCGGCAAGCTTCAATGCGACGGAACCGTGTGGACGTATAGACCCTAACCCAATGTGAACTATTTTTATAATAATGACGTCGGGAGGTTTCAGCTGCAGATCAGGAGAGGAACACCTGATCCTCAGATCCATTACCTGGTCCTCAGATCCATTACCTGATCCTCAGATCCATTACCTGATCCTCAGATCCATTAGCTGATCCTCAGATCCATTACCTGGTCCTCAGATCCATTAGCTGATCCTCAGATCCATTAGCTGATCCTCAGATCCATTACCTGATCCTCAGATCCATTAGCTGATCCTCAGATCCATTAGCTGATCCTCAGATCCATTAGCTGATCCTCAGAATCCATTACCTGGTCCTCAGATCCATTACCTGATCCTCAGATCCATTAGCTGATCCTCAGATCCATTAGCTGATCCTCAGATCCATTACCTGATCCTCAGATCCATTAGCTGATCCTCAGATCCATTAGCTGATCCTCAGATCCATTACCTGGTCCTCAGATCCATTACCTGATCCTCAGATCCATTACCTGATCCTCAGATCCATTAGCTGATCCTCAGATCCATTAGCTGATCCTCAGATCCATTAGCTGATCCTCAGATCCATTACCTGGTCCTCAGATCCATTAGCTGATCCTCAGATCCATTACCTGATCCTCAGATCCATTAGCTGATCCTCAGATCCATTACCTGATCCTCAGATCCATTACCTGATCCTCAGATCCATTAGCTGATCCTCAGATCCATTAGCTGATCCTCAGATCCATTAGCTGATCCTCAGATCCATTACCTGATCCTCAGATCCATTAGCTGATCCTCAGATCCATTACCTGATCCTCAGATCCATTAGCTGATCCTCAGATCCATTACCTGGTCCTCAGATCCATTACCTGATCCTCAGATCCATTAGCTGATCCTCAGATCCATTAGCTGATCCTCAGATCCATTACCTGGTCCTCAGATCCATTACCTGATCCTCAGATCCATTACCTGATCCTCAGATCCATTACCTGATCCTCAGATCCATTACCTGATCCTCAGATCCATTACCTGATCCTCAGATCCATTACCTGATCCTCAGATCCATTAGCTGATCCTCAGATCCATTACCTGGTCCTCAGATCCATTACCTGATCCTCAGATCCATTACCTGATCCTCAGATCCATTACCTGATCCTCAGATCCATTACTGATCCTCAGATCCATTAGCTGATCCTCAGATCCATTAGCTGATCCTCAGATCCATTAGCTGATCCTCAGATCCATTAGCTGATCCTCAGATCCATTAGCTGATCCTCAGATCCATTACCTGATCCTCAGATCCATTAGCTGATCCTCAGATCCATTACCTGATCCTCAGATCCATTACCTGATCCTCAGATCCATTAGCTGATCCTCAGATCCATTAGCTGATCCTCAGATCCATTACCTGATCCTCAGATCCATTACCTGATCCTCAGATCCATTAGCTGATCCTCAGATCCATTACCTGATCCTCAGATCCATTACCTGATCCTCAGATCCATTACCTGATCCTCAGATCCATTAGCTGATCCTCAGATCCATTAGCTGATCCTCAGATCCATTAGCTGATCCTCAGATCCATTACCTGATCCTCAGATCCATTACCTGATCCTCAGATCCATTACCTGATCCTCAGATCCATTAGCTGATCCTCAGATCCATTAGCTGATCCTCAGATCCATTAGCTGATCCTCAGATCCATTACCTGATCCTCAGATCCATTAGCTGATCCTCAGATCCATTAGCTGATCCTCAGATCCATTAGCTGATCCTCAGATCCATTAGCTGATCCTCAGATCCATTACCTGATCCTCAGATCCATTACCTGATCCTCAGATCCATTACCTGATCCTCAGATCCATTAGCTGATCCTCAGATCCATTAGCTGATCCTCAGATCCATTACCTGATCCTCAGATCCATTAGCTGATCCTCAGATCCATTACCTGATCCTCAGATCCATTAGCTGATCCTCAGATCCATTACCTGATCCTCAGATCCATTAGCTGTAGCTCGACTGTGGTCTAAGTGCTGAGACAGTTCTGTCCGCTATTTAAAAAACTCAAGACTATTCTAATAAATGAAAATAAGGACAGGATAAGCTTTTCTCTAAGGTGCTGCTGGACGTCTCCATCCTGCAGATATCCCTGATCTTTGTTCTGATGTCATATTTAATTTCTGATCGTCATCCCGTTAATCCCTGTTAGCATGAGAACAGAAGTGTACAGTTTTATGGGTTTAACCATGAGTATCAGCGACAGAATGTACATTTTGTAGAAATATTTTAAGGAAATCACACAGTTGAAATGTGAAGATAAGGCTTCTCTTTTATAATCACTCGTAGTCACAGGTCTGCTTCCTGCAGCGTCTCTCAGGTCCTGTCTGAGCTCTTTTGTAGCTGTTTCTAATATATAATAATGAACAGTCTTTGCTGTTACTCCTTCCTGCTTTCACAGTGCCATAAGATCACCGGAGGAAGGCCCTTCATCTCCTCGTCTTCTTCAGACTACTTGAACATATCTGTCCACCAGATAAACAGTGTGTTTCTGACGATGTGTATTTCCTTTTTATAAACCTGATAAAAACACCGAGACGTCTGTGTGTTTTCAATGAGTGAAAGAAGTGATTCAGAGGAGGTCTTTAAAGAGTCCTCTCCTGCTGATGTTCAGGTTATATCAGTATGTAGTGTCTCTACTTTAAAGAGTCCTCTCCTGCTGATGTTTAGGTGTATATCAGTGTGTAGTGTCTCCACTTTAAAGAGTCCTCTCCTGCTGATGTTCAGGTGTATATCAGTATGTAGTGTCTCTCTTTAAAGAGTCCTCTCCTGCTGATGTTCAGGTGTATATCAGTGTGTAGTGTCTCTACTTTAAAGAGTCCTCTCCTGCTGATGTTCAGGTGTGTATCAGTATGTAGTGTCTCTACTTTAAAGAGTCCTCTCCTGCTGATGTTCAGGTGTATATCAGTATGTAGTGTCTCTACTTTAAAGAGTCCTCTCCTGCTGATGTTTAGGTGTATATCAGTATGTAGTGTCTCTTCTTTAAAGATCCTCTCCTGCTGATGTTCAGGTGTATATCAGTATGTAGTGTCTCTACTTTAAAGAGTCCTCTCCTGCTGATGTTCAGGTGTATATCAGTATGTAGTGTCTCTACTTTAAAGAGTCCTCTCCTGCTGATGTTCAGGTGTATATCAGTATCTAGTGTCTCTACTTTAAAGAGTCCTCTCCTGCTGATGTTCAGGTGTATATCAGTATGTAGGGTCTCTACTTTAAAGAGTTCTCTCATGCTGATGTTCAGGTGTATATCAATATGTAGTGTCTCTACTTTAAAGAGTCCTCTCCTGCTGATGTTCAGGTGTATATCAGTATGTAGTGTCTCTACTTTAAAGAGTCCTCTCCTGCTGATGTTCAGGTGTATATCAGTATGTAGTGTCTCTACTTTAAAGAGTCCTCTCCTGCTGATGTTCAGGTGTATATCAGTATGTAGTGTCTCTACTTTAAAGAGTCCTCTCCTGCTGATGTTCAGTGTATATCAGTATGTAGCGTCTCTACTTTAAAGAGTCCTCTCCTGCTGATGTTCAGGTGTATATCAGTATGTAGCGTCTCTACTTTAAAGAGTCCTCTCCTGCTGATGTTCAGTGTATATATCAGTATGTAGTGTCTCTACTTTAAAGAGTCCTCTCCTGCTGATGTTCAGGTGTATATCAGTGTGTAGTGTCTCCACTTAAAGAGTCCTCTCCTGCTGATGTTCAGGTGTATTCAGTATGTAGTGTCTCTACTTTAAAGAGTCCTCTCCTGCGATGTTCAGGTGTATATCAGTGTGTGTCTCTACTTTAAAGAGTCCTCTCCTGCTGATGTTCAGGTGTGTATCAGTATGTAGTGTCTCTACTTTAAAGAGTCCTCTCCTGCTGATGTTCAGGTGTATATCAGTATGTAGTGTCTCTACTTTAAAGAGTCCTCTCCTGCTGATGTTTAGGTGTATATCAGTATGTAGTGTCTCTTCTTTAAAGAGTCCTCTCCTGTGATGTTCAGGTGTATATCAGTATGTAGTGTCTCTACTTTAAAGAGTCCTCTCCTGCTGATGTTCAGGTGTATATCAGTATGTAGTGTCTCTACTTTAAAGAGTCCTCTCCTGCTGATGTTCAGGTGTATATCAGTATGTAGGGTCTCTACTTTAAAGAGTCTCTCATGCTGATGTTCAGGTGTATATCAATATGTAGTGTCTCTACTTTAAGAGTCCTCTCCTGCTGATGTTCAGGTGTATATCAGTATGTAGTGTCTCTACTTTAAAGAGTCCTCTCCTGCTGATTTCAGGTGTATATCAGTATGTAGTGTCTCTACTTTAAAGAGTCCTCTCCTGCTGATGTTCAGGTGTATATCAGTATGTAGTGTCTCTACTTTAAAGAGTCCTCTCCTGCTGATGTTCAGGTGTAATCAGTATGTAGCGTCTCTACTTTAAAGAGTCCTCTCCTGCTGATGTTCAGGTGTATATCAGTATGTAGAGTCTCTACTTTAAAGAGTCCTCTCCTGCTGATGTGCAGGTGTATATCAGCATGTAGTGTCTCTACTTTAAAGAGTCTCTCCTGCTGATGTTCAGGTGTATATCAGTGTGTAGTGTCTCTACTTTAAAGAGTCCTCTCCTGCTGATGTTCAGGTGTATATCAGTATGTAGAGTCTCTACTTTAAAGAGTCCTCTCCTGCTGATGTGCAGGTTAATCAGCATGTAGTGTCTCTACTTTAAAGAGTCCTCTCCTGCTGATGTTCAGGTGTAATATCAGTATGTAGTGTCTCTACTACTTTAAAGAGTCATCTGCTGCTGATGTTCAGGTGTATATCAGTATGTAGTGTCTCTACTTTAAAGAGTCCCTCTCCTGCTGATGTTCAGGTGTATATCAGTATGTAGTGTCTCTACTTTAAAGAGTCCTCTCCTGCTGATGTTCAGGTGTATATCAGTGTGTAGTGTCTCTACTTTAAAGAGTCCTCTCCTGCTGATGTTCAGGTGTATATCAGTATGTAGTGTCTCTACTTTAAAGAGTCCTCTCCTGCTGATGTTCAGGTGTATATCAGTGTGTAGTGTCTCTACTTTAAAGAGTCCTCTCCTGCTGATGTTCAGGTGTATATCAGTGTGTAGGTGTCTCTACTTTAAAGAGTCCTCTCCTGCTGATGTTCAGGTGTATATCAGTGTGTAGTGTCTCTACTTTAAAGAGTCCTCTCCTGCTGATGTTCAGGTGTATATCAGTGTGTAGTGTCTCTACTTTAAAGAGTCCTCTCCTGCTGATGTTCAGGTGTATATCAGTGTGTGTCTCTACTTTAAAGAGTCCTCTCAGACCCTAAGGGAAGGAGGGTCACTCGGACCCTAAGGGAAGAGGCCCTAAGGGAAGGAGGGTCACTCGGACCCTAAGGGAAGGAGGCCCTAAGGGAAGGAGGCCCTAAGGGAAGGAGGGTCACTCGGACCCTAAGGGAAGGAGTCACTCGGACCCTAAGGGAAGGAGGCCCTAAGGGAAGGAGGCCCTAAGGGAAGGAGGGTCACTCGGACCCTAAGGGAAGGAGGGTCACTCGGACCCTAAGGGAAGGAGGCCCTAAGGGAAGGAGGGTCACCCGGACCCCAAGGGAAGGAGGGTCACTCGGACCCTAAGGGAAGGAGGCCCTAAGGGAAGGAGGGTCACTCGGACCCTAAGGAAGGAGGGTCACTCGGACCCTAAGGGAAGGAGCCCTAAGGGAAGGAGGGTCACCCGGACCCCTAAGGAAGAAGGGTCACTCGGACCCCAAGGGAAGGAGACCCTAAGGGAAGGAGGGTCCACCTCGGACCCCAAGGGAAGGAGACCCTAAGGGAAGGAGGGTCACTCGGACCCTAAGGGAAGGAGGCCCTAAGGGAAGGAGGGTCACCCGGACCCTAAAGGAAGAAGGGTCACTCGTACCCCAAGGGAAGGAGACCCTAAGGGAAGGAGGGTCACTCGGACCCTAAGGGAAGGAGGCCTAAGGGAAGGAGGCCCTAAGGGAAGGAGGGTCACTCGGACCCTAAGGGAAGGAGGCCCTAAGGAAGGAGGCCCTAAGGGAAGGAGGCCCTAAGGGAAGGAGGGCCCTAAGGGAAGGAGGGTCACCCGGACCCTAAAGGAAGAAGGGTCACTCGGACCCCAAGGGAAGGAGACCCTAAGGGAAGGAGGGTCACTCGGACCCTAAGGGAAGGAGGCCCTAAGGGAAGGAGGCCCTAAGGGAAGGAGGGTCACTCGGACCCTAAGGGAAGGAGGCCCTAAGGGAAGGAGGCCCTAAGGGAAGGAGGCCCTAAGGGAAGGAGGCCCTAAGGGAAGGAGGGTCACTCGGACCCTAAGGGAAGGAGGGTCACTTGGACCCTAAGGGAAGGAGACCCTAAGGGCCCTAGGGCATAGAAGGAGCTGGATAGAGAGGGTCAAAGGTGAGTGGGGGGGGGGGGGGGGGGGGGCACAGGTAGAGAGAGCTCATGTTAAAATATGCTAATGAGGCTAATGCTAACAGACAGGGTTTCTTCACACCTGTTGGAGAGAGATGTGATGAAGGTATTTAGAATAACAACGAGCCACAGGTATTTCAGAGTCACGTTTATTTCTTTGTGTCTGGGTTACTGAGGGACAGGGTGACTAAATAAATACAAAGTGATCCACAGCTCAGATCAATGTAAACTTTAAAACATCTTTACAAAACAATTCGTCCACCTTTGTGACCCAAAACCTATCCATATATTTACAGATCTGTACAAAGAGGAAGAGGAAGAGGAAGAGGAGGGTCTGCTGAGTTCAGATATTTATCTACAGGATAGAAAGGAAAGGAATGAAGAAGGTGTCGTCATCATGCTTCAGTACGGAGTCACGCTAAGAGGACCAGGACCCCCGTTCACTTTATTTGGTTCTGAACAAAGTCACATTTTACTTTGAAATCTGACTTTTCTCAGAATTCAAACGTTTTTCTCAAACTGTAATAATTACTCAGATTGTAGATGTTTTTGTCAGATCTCACAGAAATGTAAACATGTGTCCCTCACTCTCTTCCATTTTATTCACGTGTAAAAGTGTGGCTACATAG
The DNA here is from genome assembly GCA_011823955.1 of Dissostichus mawsoni. Taxonomy (NCBI): domain Eukaryota; kingdom Metazoa; phylum Chordata; class Actinopteri; order Perciformes; family Nototheniidae; genus Dissostichus; species Dissostichus mawsoni. The sequence continues at coordinate 38,548,454 of JAAKFY010000018.1, forward strand.
ACTGTCATCTCGTGCATATTGCTTGAGTACCATCACAATAAACACATCTATGTATCATATGATGAGAATATGTAAACACAGCCTGCCGTCCGTGTGTCTGATATAACATCTCACGACTCGTCTACCGTACGTGTGTTGATATAACATCTCATCGACTCGTCTGCCGTACAGTGTGTCTGATATAACATCTCATCGACTCGTCTGCCGTACGTGTCTGATATAACATCTCATCGACTCGTCTGCCGTAGTTGTGTATGATAAACATCTCATCAACCCGTCTGCCGTACGTGTGTCTGATATAACATCTCAACTCGTTTGCCGTACGTGTGTCTGATATAACATCTCATCGACTCGTCTGCCGTACGTGTGCTGATATAACATCTCATCAACCGTTCTGCCGTACGTGTGTGTCTGATATAACATCTCAACTCGTTTGCCGTACGTGTGTCTGATATAACATCTCATCGACTCGTCTGCCGTACGTGTGTCTGATATAAATCTCATCGACTCGTCTGCCGTACGTGTTGTCTGATATAAACATCTCATCGACTCGTCTGCCGTACGTGTGTCTGATATAACATCTCAACTCGTTGTACCGTACGTTTTGGTGTCTGATATAACATATCAACTCGCCTGCCGTACGTGTGTCTGATAAACATCTCATCAACTCGTCTACCGTACGTGTGTCTGATATAACATCTCAACTCGTTGCCGTACGTGTGTCTGATATAACATCTCATCAACTCGCCTGCCGTACGTGTGTGATATAACATCTCATCAACTCGCCTGCCGTACGTGTGTCTGATAAACATCTCATCAACTCTTGTACCGTACGTGTGTCTGATATAACATCTCATCAACTCGTCTACCGTACGTGTGTCTGATATAACATCTCATCAACTCGTCTGCGTACGTGTGTCTGATATAACATCTCATCAACTCGCCTGCCGTACGTGTGTCTGATATAACATCTCATCAACTCGTCTGCCGTACGTGTGTCTGATATAACATCTCATCAACTCGTCTGACGTCGTGTGTCTGATATAAAATCTCAACTCGTTTGCCGTACGTGTGTCTGATATAACATCTCAACTCGCCTGCCGTACGTGTGTCTGATATAACATCTCATCAACTCGCCTGCCGTACGTGTGTCTGATATAACATCTCATCAACTCGCCTACCGTACGTGTGTCTGATATAACATCTCAACTCGTTTGCCGTACGTGTGTCTGATATAACATCTCATCAACTCGCCTGCCGTACGTGTGTCTGATATAACATCTCATCAACTCGCCTGCCGTACGTGTGTCTGATATAACATCTCATCAACTCGTGTACCGTACGTGTGTCTGATATAACATCTCATCAACTCGTCTACCGTACGTGTGTCTGATATAACATCTCATCAACTCGTCTGCCGTACGTGTGTCTGATATAACATCTCATCAACTCGCCTGCCGTACGTGTGTCTGATATAACATCTCATCAACTCGTCTGCCGTACGTGTGTCTGATATAACATCTCATCAACTCGTCTGCCGTACGTGTGTCTGATATAACATCTCATCAACTCGTGTACCGTACGTGTGTCTGATATAACATCTCATCGACTCGTCTGCCGTACGTGTGTCTGATATAACATCTCAACTCGTTTGCCGTACGTGTGTCTGATATAACATCTCATCAACTCGTCTGCCGTACGTGTGTCTGATATAACATCTCATCAACTCGTCTGCCGTACGTGTGTCTGATATAACATCTCATCGACTCGTCTGCCGTACGTGTGTCTGATATAACATCTCATCAACTCGTCTGCCGTACGTGTGTCTGATATAACATCTCATCAACTCGCCTGCCGTACGTGTGTCTGATATAACATCTCATCGACTCGTCTGCCGTACGTGTGTCTGATATAACATCTCATCAACTCGCCTGCCGTACGTGTGTCTGATATAACATCTCATCAACTCGTCTGCCGTACGTGTGTCTGATATAACATCTCATCAACTCGCCTGCCGTACGTGTGTCTGATATAACATCTCATCAACTCGTCTGCCGTACGTGTGTCTGATATAACATCTCATCGACTCGTCTGCCGTACGTGTGTCTGATATAACATCTCATCAACTCGTCTGCCGTACGTGTGTCTGATATAACATCTCATCAACTCGCCTGCCGTACGTGTGTCTGATATAACATCTCATCAACTCGTCTGCCGTACGTGTGTCTGATATAACATCTCATCAACTCGCCTGCCGTACGTGTGTCTGATATAACATCTCATCGACTCGTCTGCCGTACGTGTGTCTGATATAACATCTCATCGACTCGTCTGCCGTACGTGTGTCTGATATAACATCTCATCAACTCGTCTGCCGTACGTGTGTCTGATATAACATCTCATCAACTCGTCTGCCGTACATAGAACATACCAGAAACGTGTTGCATCTGAAGAGTTACTTTTCTGTGTCAGTTATACAAATACATATATTCAGATGACTGTAGCAGGTTTGAGCATTTGGTACAACATCCCATAATCCATCACCATGACAACCGGCTCGTTTTTAAACATACATCCTCCATCAAACCCAAAACATCACAGAAACATGCTGAGGCCCAAACTCCACCTCCTCCTCCTCCTCTCCTCCTCCTCCTCCTCCTCCTCCTCCTCCTCCTCCTCCCTCCTCCTCCTCCTCCTCCTCCTCCTCCTCCTCCTCCTCCTCCTCCTCCTCAGATTGTCTGGTCCTGACGCCTCCTGCCAGTCACTTATTGCATTAGAATATGAACTGTAATGGTGAGATATCTTTAATATCATCAGTGAAATATGTACTCTATAATCTACAGAGGAAACAGAAACATCTCTCTGTTGGAAACATACCTCAAATGTTCAAAGGGTTATTTTAAAATGTGATCACATGACGATGTTTTGGCACCTATGTGTTTGCATGGTTTCTAACTAACAGAGTGTCTGATGGGTATTCACAGAATACATTCAGTACTTCTTCCTTGGATCAAAACTGAGTGGTTTTAGTTTCTGAATGTTGATGACGTCGGGCTGAGGGAAGTCTTAAAGGTCCCCTATTATCCTCTTCTTAGTCTCAGATATATCCAGAGCCTGTCTCTGATTGGCTGAAACACCAAACAGATCATTGCAGCATTACCCACAATCCCCTCTGTTTCAGCCCTGTTTCCAAAGTGCTGATTCTCTGTCTGTTACTTTAGATGAAAATAAGGAGCCCCTCCCCACGCCCCTCTGAGAGACATTTGGTTACAAAGAACTCAATGGTGCTCTAGGAGGAGATTCAGGTGATAAGGGGGGGGGGGGGGGGTACCTTGGTTGCTGATTGGCTAATGGTTACACAAGACAAAACATCGTTATGACATCATCAAGTGGCCAAAATCTGATCAGCTCATTTTCAGACAGGTTTTTATAGAAATGTGTAAAGAGAGAGTCTCTTTACACAGAGGGGACACATGTTGATGTAGAAGAGACATGTGTCCCCTCTGTGTGAAGAAGAGTCTCTTTACACAGAGGGGACACATGTTGATGTAGAAGAGACATGTGTCCCCTCTGTGTGAAGAGAGAGTCTCTTTACACAGAGGGGACACATGTTGATGTAGAAGAGACATGTGTCCCCTCTGTGTAAAGAGACTCTCTCTTTACACAGAGGGGACACATGTTGATGTAGAAGAGACATGTGTCCCCTCTGTGTGAAGAGAGAGTCTCTTTACACAGAGGGGACACATGTTGATGTAGAAGAGACATGAAGAAGTGGATTTTGCAGAATATGTAAACCTTTTTAAATTCTTCCTCTCATGTTTCTCTGCAGATGCATGATCCTCTCGTTTCTGACCAAACACCGTCATCAGGTCCTTTAAAATATATTAAAACTGGTCCATTAGTGTTCTACGAGGGTCCTGGGGGGCGGGGCACTCGTCCTGAGGACCCCCGTCAGAGTTCTCTGCCTCCCCCTCAGAGATGGCCTGCATGGGGGAGGGAGGGAGTCGGCATCGCGCCCCGTAGCGGCTGCTGCTGCATGGGGGGGGGATTCTGCAGCGTCCTGACCTGGATGGGGGGCAGGATTTCGGGGAGAAAGACTCGGCGTTGGTCCTGAGGAAGGGGCTGCCAGGCAGGGGGGAAGAAGACGCTTCCCTGGGGGGCCGGGGGGAGGCCAGCAAGGGGTCTCCGGGGGGGCGGGGGGAGGCCAGCAGGGGGTCTCCGGGGCGGGGGACGAGGGGCTCCTCAGGATCTCCATGGCCGACATGCGGAACCCGGACTCAGATCGGCTGCCTTTCCTCAGCAGCAGCAGCTTGAAGTCCTCGTTGGAGGTGCTGGACTTCCTGGCGCTCTGACGATTGACCCGGAGACTCTGTGGGGGGTCGCAGCGGGGGAGGGGGGGGAAGAGGGGAGACCGGGGGGGTCACAGCGGGGAGGGGGGGCAGTCGAGGCGGCACCAAGACGGGGTCCTGGAGTTCAAATCAGAGGAATCCTTTCTCCCCAACACCTTCCTCTTAGACCTGCAACAAGAAGAACGCTTATAGTGAGTTCTGGTTCAGACTGACCTGGGACCAGCTCCTAGTTCTGCTGCTATAGACTGAAGACTCCTCCTCTTATAGTGAGGGCTGGTTCAGACTGACCTGGGACCAGCTCCTAGTTCTGCTGCTATAGACTGAAGACTCTCCTCTTATAGTGAGGGCTGGTTCAGACTGACCTGGGACCAGCTGCTAGTTCTGCTGCTATAGACTGAGACTCTCCTCTTATAGTGAGGACTGGTTCAGGCTGACCTGGGATCAGCTCCTAGTTCTGCTGCTATAGACTGAAGACTCTCCTCCTATAGTGAGTTCTGGTTCAGACTGACCTGGGACCAGCTCCTAGTTCTGCTGCTATAGACTGAAGAGTCTCCTCTTATAGTGAGGGCTGGTTCAGACTGACCTGGACCAGCTCCTAGTTCTGCTGCTATAGACTGAAGACTCTCCTCCTATAGTGAGGGCTGGTTCAGACTGACCTGGGACCAGCTGCTAGTTCTGCTGCTATAGACTGAAGACTCTCCTCCTATAGTGAGGGCTGGTTCAGGCTGACCTGGGATCAGCTCCTAGTTCTGCTGCTATAGACTGAAGACTCTCCTCCTATAGTGAGGGCTGGTTCAGACTGACCTGGGATCAGCTCCTAGTTCTGCTGCTATAGACTGAAGACTCTCCTCCTATAGTGAGGGCTGGTTCAGACTGACCTGGGACCAGTTCCTAGTTCTGCTGCTATAGACTGAAGACTCTCCTCTTATAGTGAGGGCTGGTTCAGACTGACCTGGGACTAGTTCCTAGTTTCTGCTGCTATAGACTGAAGACTCTCCTCTTATAGTGAGGGCTGGTTCAGACTGACCTGGGACTAGTTCCTAGTTCTGCTGCTATAGACTGAAGACTCTCCTCTTATAGTGAGGGCTGGTTCAGACTGACCTGGGACCAGCTCCTAGTTCTGCTGCTATAGACTCAAGACTCTCCTCTTATAGTGAGGGCTGGTTCAGGCTGACCTGGGACCAGCTCCTAGTTCTGCTGCTATAGACTGAAGAGTCTCCTCTTATAGTGAGGGCTGGTTCAGACTGACCTGGGACCAGCTGCTAGTTCTGCTGCTATAGACTGAAGACTCTCCTCTTATAGTGAGGGCTGCTTCAGACTGACCTGGGACCAGCTCCTAGTTCTGCTGCTATAGACTGAAGACTCTCCTCTTATAGTGAGGGCTGGTTCAGTCTGACCTGGGACCAGCTCCTATTCTGCTGCTATAGACTGAAGACTCTCCTCTTATAGTGAGGGCTGGTTCAGACTGACCTGGGACCAGCTCTAGTTCTGCTGCTATAGACTGAAGACTCTCCCCTCCTATAGTGAGGGCTGGTTCAGACTGACCTGGGACCAGTTCCTAGTTCTGCTGCTATAGACTGAAGACTCTCCTCTTATAGTGAGGGCTGGTTCAGACGACCTGGGACCAGCTCCTAGTTCTGCTGCTATAGACTGAAGACTCTCCTCCTATAGTGAGGGCTGGTTCAGACTGACCTGGGACCAGTTCCTAGTTCTGCTGCTATAGACTGAAGACTCTCCTCTTATAGTGAGGGCTGGTTCAGACTGACCTGGGACCAGCTGCTAGTTCTGCTGCTATAGACTGAAGACTCTCCTCTTATAGTGAGGGCTGGTTCAGACTGACCTGGGACCAGCTCCTAGTTCTGCTGCTATAGACTGAAGACTCTCCTCTTATAGTGAGGTTTGGTTCAGGCTGACCTGGGACCAGCTCCTAGTTCTGCTGCTATAGACTGAAGAGTCTCCTCTTATAGTGAGGGCTGGTTCAGACTGACCTGGGACCAGCTGCTAGTTCTGCTGCTATAGACTGAAGACTCTCCTCTTATAGTGAGGGCTGCTTCAGACTGACCTGGGACCAGCTCCTAGTTCTGCTGCTATAGACTGAAGACTCTCCTCTTATAGTGAGGGCTGGTTCAGACTGACCTGGGACCAGCTCCTAGTTCTGCTGCTATAGACTGAAGACTCTCCTCTTATAGTGAGGGCTGGTTCAGACTGACCTGGGACCAGCTCCTAGTTCTGCTGCTATAGACTGAAGAGTCTCCTCTTATAGTGAGGGCTGGTTCAGACTGACCTGGGCAGCTGCTAGTTCTGCTGCTATAGACTGAAGACTCTCCTCTTATAGTGAGGACTGGTTCAGGCTGACCTGGGACCAGTTCTTAGCTATAAAGGGTTTTCTGCTGACCTGTGGATCAGAGCGAACAGGTCCTCGGTGGTTCGAGTCCTGGTCGGGGACGCAAACACGCCATCTTCCTCCGGTTTAGACTCTTCACTCAGGAGGAGTCTCCAGCGT
>JAAKFY010000018.1:38560305-38566014 GCA_011823955.1 Dissostichus mawsoni
GCTCTATACATCACGGCTCTATACATCACGGCTCTATACTCCACGGCTCTATACTCCACGGCTCTATACTCCACGGCTCTATACTCCACGGCTCTATACATCACGGCTCTATACATCACGGCTCCATACTCCACGGCTCTATACATCACGGCTCTATACTCCACGGCTCTATACATCACGGCTCTATACTCCACGGCTCTATACATCACGGCTCTATACATCACGGCTCTATACTCCACGGCTCTATACTCCACGGCTCTATACTCCACGGCTCTATACATCACGGCTCTATACATCACGGCTCTATACTCCACGGCTCTATACATCACGGCTCTATACTCCACGGCTCTATACATCACGGCTCTATACATCACGGCTCTATACTCCTCGGCTCTATACATCACGGCTCTATACTCCACGGCTCTATACATCACGGCTCTATACTCCACGGCTCTATACTCCACGGCTCTATACTCCACGGCTCTATACTCCACGGCTCTATACTCCACGGCTCTATACATCACGGCTCTATACTCCACGGCTCTATACTCCACGGCTCTATACATCACGGCTCTATACTCCACGGCTCTATACATCACGGCTCTATACTCCACGGCTCTATACTCCACGGCTCTATACATCACGGCTCTATACTCCACGGCTCTATACATCACGGCTCTATACATCACGGCTCTATACTCCACGGCTCTATACTCCACGGCTCTATACATCACGGCTCTATACTCCACGGCTCTATACATCACGGCTCTATACTCCACGGCTCTATACTCCACGGCTCTATACATCACGGCTCTATACTCCACGGCTCTATACATCACGGCTCTATACATCACGGCTCTATACATCACGGCTCTATACTCCACGGCTCTATACATCACGGCTCTATACACCACGGCTCTATGCTCCACGGCTCTATGCTCCACGGCTCTATACATCACGGCTCTATACATCACGGCTCTATACTCCACGGCTCTATACTCCACGGCTCTATACATCACGGCTCTATACTCCACGGCTCTATACATCACGGCTCTATACATCACGGCTCTATACTCCACGGCTATACACCACGGCTCTATACTCCACGGCTCTATACATCACGGCTCTATACTCCACGGCTCTATACTCCACGGCTCTATACTCCACGGCTCTATACACCACGGCTCTATACATCACGGCTCTATACATCACGGCTCTATACTCCACGGCTCTATACATCACGGCTCTATACTCCACGGCTCTATACATCACGGCTCTATACATCACGGCTCTATACTCCACGGCTCTATACACCACGGCTCTATACTCCACGGCTCTATACACCACGGCTCTATACACCACGGCTCTATGCTCCACGGCTCTATACATCACGGCTCTATACATCACGGCTCTATACTCCACGGCTCTATACTCCACGGCTCTATACATCACGGCTCTATACATCACGGCTCTATACTCCACGGCTCTATACATCACGGCTCTATACACCACGGCTCTATACACCACGGCTCTATACACCACGGCTCTATACACCACGGCTCTATACACCACGGCTCTATACTCCACGTCTATACATCACGGCTCTATACTCCACGGCTCTATACATCACGGCTCTATACTCCACGGCTCTATACTCCACGGCTCTATACTCCACGGCTCTATACATCACGGCTCTATACATCACGGCTCTATACTCCACGGCTCTATACATCACGGCTCTATACATCACGGCTCTATACTCCACGGCTCTATACATCACGGCTCTATACATCACGGCTCTATACATCACGGCTCTATACTCCACGGCTCTATACATCACGGCTCTATACTCCACGGCTCTATACTCCACGGCTCTATACTCCACGGCTCTATACTGCACGGCTCTATACATCACGGCTCTATACTCCACGGCTCTATACTCCACGGCTCTATACTCCACGGCTCTATACTGCACGGCTCTATACATCACGGCTCTATACATCACGGCTCTATACTCACGGCTCTATACGGCTCTATACATCACGGCTCTATACTCCACGGCTCTATACATCACGGCTCTATACACCACGGCTCTATACATCACGGCTCTATACTCCACGGCTCTATACTCCACGGCTCTATACATCACGGCTCTATACTCCACGGCTCTATACTCCACGGCTCTATACTCCACGGCTCTATACATCACGGCTCTATACTCCACGGCTCTATACTCCACGGCTCTATACTCCACGGCTCTATACTCCTCGGCTCTATACTCCACGGCTCTATACGGCTCTATACATCACGGCTCTATACTCCACGGCTCTATACTCCACGGCTCTATACATCACGGCTCTATACATCACGGCTCTATACACCACGGCTCTATACTCCACGGCTCTATACTCCACGCTCTATACATCACGGCTCTATACTCCACGGCTCTATACTCCACGGCTCTATACATCACGGCTCTATACTCCACGGCTCTATACTCCACGGCTCTATACATCACGGCTCTATACTCCACGGCTCTATACTCCACGGCTCTATACACCACGGCTCTATACTGCACGGCTCTATACACCACGGCTCTATACATCACGGCTCTATACTCCACGGCTCTATACTCCACGGCTCTATACTCCACGGCTCTATACTCCACGGCTCTATACTCCTCGGCTCTATACTCCACGGCTCTATACGGCTCTATACATCACGGCTCTATACTCCACGGCTCTATACTCCACGGCTCTATACATCACGGCTCTATACATCACGGCTCTATACTCCACGGCTCTATACTCCACGGCTCTATACATCACGGCTCTATACTCCACGGCTCTATACTCCACGGCTCTATACTCCACGGCTCTATACATCACGGCTCTATACATCACGGCTCTATACTCCACGGCTCTATACTCCACGGCTCTATACATCACGGCTCTATACTCCACGGCTCTATACATCACGGCTCTATACTCCACGGCTCTATACATCACGGCTCTATACGGCTCTATACATCACGGCTCTATACATCACGGCTCTATACTCCACGGCTCTATACATCACGGCTCTATACATCACGGCTCTATACACCACGGCTCTATACATCACGGCTCTATACTCCACGGCTCTATACATCACGGCTCTATACATCACGGCTCTATACACCACGGCTCTATACACCACGGCTCTATACTCCACGGCTCTATACATCACGGCTCTATACACCACGGCTCTATACTCCACGGCTCTATACTCCACGGCTCTATACTCCACGGCTCTATACATCACGGCTCTATACATCACGGCTCTATACTCCACGGCTCTATACTCCACGGCTCTATACACCACGGCTCTATACTCCACGGCTCTATACTCCACGGCTCTATACACCACGGCTCTATACTCCACGGCTCTATACTCCTCGGCTCTATACATCACGGCTCTATACTCCTCGGCTCTATACATCACGGCTCTATACTCCACGGCTCTATACATCACGGCTCTATACATCACGGCTCTATACATCACGGCTCTATACATCACGGCTCTATACATCACGGCTCTATACACCACGGCTCTATACATCACGGCTCTATACTCCACGGCTCTATACATCACGGCTCTATACATCACGGCTCTATACATCACGGCTCTATACATCACGGCTCTATACATCACGGCTCTATACTCCACGGCTCTATACTCCACGGCTCTATACTCCACGGCTCTATACTCCTCGGCTCTATACTCCACGGCTCTATACATCACGGCTCTATACTCCACGGCTCTATACATCACGGCTCTATACTCCACGGCTCTATACTCCACGGCTCTATACTCCACGGCTCTATACTCCACGGCTCTATACTCCACGGCTCTATACACCACGGCTCTATACACCACGGCTCTATACTCCACGGCTCTATACACCACGGCTCTATACTCCACGGCTCTATACTCCACGGCTCTATACTCCACGGCTCTATACATCACGGCTCTATACTCCACGGCTCTATACATCACGGCTCTATACTCCACGGCTCTATACATCACGCTCTATACTCCACGGCTCTATACTCCACGGCTCTATACTCCACGGCTCTATACTCCACGGCTCTATACTCCACGGCTCTATACTCCACGGCTCTATACACCACGGCTCTATACACCACGGCTCTATACTCCACGGCTCTATACACCACGGCTCTATACTCCACGGCTCTATACTCCACGGCTCTATACTCCACGGCTCTATACATCACGGCTCTATACTCCACGGCTCTATACATCACGGCTCTATACTCCACGGCTCTATACATCACGGCTCTATACTCCACGGCTCTATACTCCACGGCTCTATACTCCACGGCTCTATACTCCCGGCTCTATACATCACGGCTCTATACTCCACGGCTCTATACTCCACGGCTCTATACTCCACGGCTCTATACACCACGGCTCTATACTCCACGGCTCTATACACCACGGCTCTATACTCCACGGCTCTATACTCCACTGCTCTATACATCACGGCTCTATACTCCACGGCTCTATACTCCACGGCTCTATACACCACGGCTCTATACATCACGGCTCTATACTCCACGGCTCTATACATCACGGCTCTATACATCACGGCTCTATACTCCACGGCTCTATACTCCACGGCTCTATACATCACGGCTCTATACTCCACGGCTCTATACATCACGGCTCTATACTCCACGGCTCTATACTCCACGGCTCTATACTCCTCGGCTCTATACACCACGGCTCTATACTCCACGGCTCTATACTCACGGCTCTATACATCACGGCTCTATACTCCCACGGCTCTATACTCCTCGGCTCTATACTCCACGGCTCTATACATCACGGCTCTATACTCCACGGCTCTATACTCCACGGCTCTATACTCCACGGCTCTATACACCACGGCTCTATACACCACGGCTCTATACTCCACGGCTCTATACACCACGGCTCTATACTCCACGGCTCTATACTCCACGGCTCTATACTCCACGGCTCTATACATCACGGCTCTATACTCCACGGCTCTATACATCACGGCTCTATACTCCCGGCTCTATACATCACGGCTCTATACTCCACGGCTCTATACTCCACGGCTCTATACTCCACGGCTCTATACTCCACGGCTCTATACATCACGGCTCTATACTCCACGGCTCTATACTCCACGGCTCTATACTCCACGGCTCTATACACCACGGCTCTATACTCCACGGCTCTATACACCACGGCTCTATACTCCACGGCTCTATACTCCACTGCTCTATACATCACGGCTCTATACTCCACGGCTCTATACTCCACGGCTCTATACACCGGCTCTATACTCACGGCTCTATACTCCACGGCTCTATACATCACGGCTCTATACATCACGGCTCTATACTCCACGGTCTATACTCCACGGCTCTATACATCACGGCTCTATACTCCACGGCTCTATACATCACGGCTCTATACTCCACGGCTCTATACTCCACGGCTCTATACTCCTCGGCTCTATACACCACGGCTCTATACTCCACGGCTCTATACTCCACGGCTCTATACTCCACGGCTCTATACTCCACGCTCTATACTCCACGGCTCTATACTCCACGGCTCTATACATCACGGCTCTATACATCACGGCTCTATACATCACGGCTCTATACTCCA
>JAAKFY010000018.1:38567014-38587014 GCA_011823955.1 Dissostichus mawsoni
TACAGATATCATACTGAAGTAGTAATACTACAGATATTATACTGAAGTAGTAATACTACAGATATCATACTGAAGTAGTAATACTACAGATATTATACTGAAGTAGTAATACTACAGATATCATACTGAAGTAGTAATACATATCATACTGAAGTAGTAATACTACAGATATCATACTGAGTAGTAATACTACAGATATTATACTGAAGTAGTAATACTACAGATTCATACTGAAGTAGTAATACTACAGATATATACTGAAGTAGTAATACTACATATCATACTGAAGTAGTAATACTACAGATATCATACTGAAGTAGTAATACTACATATCATACTGAAGTAGTAATACTACAGATATCATACTGAAGTAGTAATACTACAGATATCATACTGAAGTAGTAATACTACAGATATTTACTGATAGTAATACTACAGATATTTACTGAGTAGTAATACTACAGATATCTACTGAAGTAGTAATACTACAGATATTATACTGAAGTAGTAATACTACAGATATCATACTGAAGTATATACTACAGATATCATACTGAGTAGTAATACTACAGATATCATACTGAAGTAGTAATACTACAGATATCATACTGAAGTAGTAATACTACATATCATACTGAAGTAGTAATACTACAGATATCATACTGAAGTAGTAATACTACATATCATACTGAAGTAGTAATACTACAGATATCATACTGAAGTAGTAATACTACAGATATCATACCTGAAGTAGTAATACTATCATACTGAAGTATAATACTACGTATATTATACTGAAGTAGTAATACTACAGATATCATACTGAAGTAGTAATACTACAGATATTATACTGAAGTATAATACTACAGATATCATACTGAAGTAGTAATACTACAGATATTATACTGAAGTAGTAATACTACAGATATCATACTGAAGTATAATACATATCATACTGAAGTATAATACTACAGATATCATACTGAAGTAGTAATACTACAGATATCATACTGAAGTAGTAATACTACAGATATCATACTGAAGTAGTAATACATATCATACTGAAGTAGTAATACTACAGATATTACTGAAGTAGTAATACTACAGATATCATACTGAAGTAGTAATACTACAGATATATACTGAAGTAGTAATACTACAGATATTACTGAAGTAGTAATACTACAGATATTATACTGAAGTAGTAATACATATCATACTGAAGTAGTAATACTACAGATATTATACTGAATAGTAATACTACAGATATTATACTGAAGTAGTAATACTACAGATATCATACTGAAGTAGTAATACATATCATACTGAAGTAGTATACTACAGATATTATACTGAAGTAGTAATACTACAGATTATTCATACTGAAGTAGTAATACTACAGATATTATACTGAAGTAGTAATACTACAGATATCTACTGAAGTAGTAATACTACAGATATTATACTTAAGTAGTAATACTACAGATATTATACTGAAGTAGTAAATACAATATCATACTGAAGTAGTAATACTACAGATATTATACTGAAGTAGTAATACTACAGATATCATACTGAAGTAGTAATACTACAGATATTATACTGAAGTAGTATACTACAGATATCATACTGAAGTAGTAATACTACAGATATTATACTGAAGTAGTAATACTACAGATATTATACTGAAGTAGTAATACATATCATACTGAAGTAGTAATACTACAGATATATACTGAAGTAGTAATACTACAGATATCATACTGAAGTAGTAATACTACAGATATTATACTGAGTAGTAATACTACAGATATCATACTGAAGTAGTAATACTACAGATATTATACTGAAGTAGTAATACTACAGATATCATACTGAAGTAGTAATACTACAGATATATACTGAAGTAGTAATACTACAGATATTATACTGAAGTAGTAATACTACAGATATTATACTGAAGTAGTAATACTACAGATATTATACTGAAGTAGTAATACTACAGATATCATACTGAAGTAGTAATACTACAGATATCATACTGAAGTAGTAATACTACAGATATCATACTGAAGTAGTAATACTACAGATATTATACTGAAGTAGTAATACTACAGATATCATACTGAAGTAGTAATACTACAGATATTATACTGAAGTAGTAATACTACAGATATTATACTGAAGTAGTAATACTACAGATATCATACTGAAGTAGTATACTACAGATATCATACTGAAGTAGTAATACTACAGATATTATACTGAAGTAGTAATACTACAGATATCATACTGAAGTAGTAATACTACAGATATCATACTGAAGTAGTAATACTACATATCATACTGAAGTAGTATACTACAGATATCATACTGAAGTAGTAATACTACAGATATTATACTGAAGTAATAATACTACAGATATCATACTGAAGTAGTAATACTACAGATATTATACTGAAGTAGTAATACTACAGATATCATACTGAAGTAGTAATACTACAGATATTATACTGAAGTAGTAATACTACAGATATTATACTGAAGTAGTAATACTACAGATATCATACTGAAGTAGTAATACTACAGATATTATACGAAGTAGTATACTACAGATATCATACTGAAGTAGTAATACTACAGATATTATACTGAAGTAGTAATACTACAGATATATACTGAAGTAGTAATACTACAGATATCATACTGAAGTAGTAATACTACATATCATACTGAAGTAGTAATACTACAGATATCATACTGAAGTAGTAATACTACAGATATTATACTGAAGTAGTAATACTACAGATTATACTGAAGTAGTAATACTACAGATATCATACTGAAGTAGTAATACTACAGATATCATACTGAAGTAGTAATACTACAGATATTATACTGAAGTAGTAATACTACAGATATTATACTGAAGTAGTAATACATATCATACTGAAGTAGTAATACTACAGATATTATACTGAAGTAGTAATACTACAGATATCATACTGAAGTAGTAATACTACAGATATCATACTGAAGTAGTAATACTACAGATTATCATACTGAAGTAGTAATACTACAGATATTATACTGAAGTAGTAATACTACAGATATCATACTGAAGTAGTAATACTACAGATATTATACTGAAGTAGTAATACTACAGATTTATACTGAAGTAGTAATACTACAGATATTATACGAAGTAGTAATACTACAGATATTATACTGAAGTAGTAATACTACAGATATTATACTGAAGTAGTAATACTACAGATATCATACTGAAGTAGTAATACTACAGATATCATACTGAAGTAGTAATACTACAGATATTATACTGAAGTAGTAATACTACAGATATCATACTGAAGTAGTAATACTACAGATATTATACTGAAGTAGTAACGATACTACAGATATTATACTGAAGTAGTAATACTACAGATATCATACTGAAGTAGTAATACTACAGATATCATACTGAAGTAGTAATACTACGATATTATACTGAAGTAGTAATACTACAGATATCATACTGAAGTAGTAATACTACAGATATCATACTGAAGTAGTAATACTACATATCATACTGAAGTAGTAATACTACAGATATCATACTGAAGTAGTAATACTACAGATATTATACTGATATAATACACAGATATCATACTGAAGTAATATACTACAGATATTATACTGAAGTGTAATACTACAGATATCATACTGAGTAGTAATACTACAGATATCATACTGAGTAGTAATACTACATATCATACTGAAGTAGTATACTACAGATATTATACTGAAGTAGTAATACTACAGATATCATACTGAAGTAGTAAACTACAGATATCATACTGAAGTAGTAATACTACATATCATACTGAAGTAGTAATACTACAGATATCATACTGAAGTAGTAATACTACATATCATACTGAAGTAGTAATACTACAGATATCATACTGAAGTAGTAATACTACAGATATTATACTGAAGTTAATACTACAGATATCATACTGAAGTAGTAATACTACAGATATTATACTGAAGTAGTAATACTACAGATATCATACTGAAGTAGTAATACTACAGATATCATACTGAAGTAGTAATACTACATATCATACTGAAGTAGTAATACTACAGATATTATACTGAAGTAGTAATACTACAGATATTATACTGAAGTAGTAATACTACAGATATTATACTGAAGTATAATACTACAGTATCATACTGAAGTAGTAATACTACAGATATTATACTGAAGTAGTAATACTACAGATATTATACTGAAGTAGTAATACTAAAGATATCATACTGAAGTAGTAATACTACAGATATCATACTGAAGTAGTACTACAGATATTATACTGAAGTAGTAATACTACAGATATTATACTGAAGTAGTAATACTACAGATATCATACTGAAGTAGTAATACTACAGATATCATACTGAAGTAGTAATACTACAGATATCATACTGAAGTAGTAATACTACAGATATCATACTGAAGTAGTAATACTACATATCATACTGAGTAGTAATACTACAGATATCATACTGAAGTAGTAATACTACAGATATCATACTGAAGTAGTAATACTACAGATATCATACTGAAGTAGTAATACATATCATACTGAAGTAGTAATACTACAGATATTATACTGAAGTAGTATACTACAGATATCATACTGAAGTAGTAATACTACAGATATCATACTGAAGTAGTAATACATATCATACTGAAGTAGTAATACTACAGATATCATACTGAAGTAGTAATACTACAGATATTATACTGAAGTAGTAATACATATCATACTGAAGTAGTAATACTACAGATATTATACTGAAGTAGTAATACTACAGATATTATACTGAAGTAGTAATACTACAGATATCATACTGAATAGTAATACTACAGATATTATACTGAAGTAGTAATACTACAGATATCATACTGAAGTAGTAATACTACAGATATCATACTGAAGTAGTAATACTACAGATATTTACTATAGTAGTACTACTCAGATATTATACTGAAGTAGTAATACTACAGATATTATACTGAAGTAGTATACTACAGATATTATACTGAAGTAGTAATACTACAGATATCATACTGAAGTAGTAATACTACAGATATCATACTGAAGTAGTAATACTACAGATATTATACTGAAGTAGTATACATATTATACTGAAGTAGTATACTACAGATATCATACTGAAGTAGTAATACTACAGATATCATACTGAAGTAGTAATACTACATATCATACTGAAGTAGTAATACTACAGATATCATACTGAAGTAGTAATACTACAGATATTATACTGAAGTAGTAATACTACAGATATTATACTGAAGTAGTAATACTACAGATATCATACTGAGTAGTAATACTACAGATATTATACTGAAGTAGTAATACTACAGATATACATACTGAAGTAGTAATACTACAGATATCATACTGAAGTAGTAATACATATCATACTGAAGTAGTAATACTACAGATATCATACTGAAGTAGTAATACTACAGATATTATACTGAAGTAGTAATACATATCATACTGAAGTAGTAATACTACAGATATATACTGAAGTAGTAATACTACAGATATCATACTGAAGTAGTAATACTACAGATATTATACTGAAGTAGTAATACTACAGATATCATACTGAAGTAGTAATACTACAGATATCATACTGAAGTAGTAACTACAGATATCATACTGAAGTAGTAATACTACAGATATTATACTGAAGTAGTAATACTACAGATATCATACTGAAGTAGTAATACTACAGATATCATACTGAAGTAGTAATACTACAGATATCATACTGAAGTAGTAATCTACAGATATTATACTGAAGTAGTAATACTACAGATATTTACTGAAGTAGTAATACTACAGATATCATACTGAAGTAGTAATACTACAGATATTATACTGAAGTAGTAATACTACAGATATCATACTGAAGTAGTAATACTACAGATATCATACTGAGTAGTAATACTACAGATATCATACTGAAGTATAATACTACAGATATTATACTGAAGTAGTAATACTACAGATATCATACTGAAGTAGTAATACTACAGATATCATACTGAAGTAGTAATACTACAGATATTATACTGAAGTAGTAATACTACAGATATCATACTGAAGTAGTAATACTACAGATATCATACTGAAGTAGTAATACTACAGATATTATACTGAAGTAGTAATACTACAGATATCATACTGAAGTAGTAATACTACAGATATTACTGAAGTAGTAATACTACAGATATCATACTGAAGTAGTAATACTACAGATATTATACTGAAGTAGTAATACTACAGATATCATACTGAAGTAGTAATACTACAGATTTATACTGAAGTAGTAATACTACAGATATTATACTGAAGTAGTAATACTACAGATATCATACTGAAGTAGTAATACTACAGATATTATACTGAAGTAGTAATACTACAGATATCATACTGAAGTAGTAATACTACAGATATCATACTGAAGTAGTAATACTACAGATATCATACTGAAGTAGTAATACTACAGATATCATACTGAAGTAGTAATACTACAGATATCATACTGAAGTAGTAATACTACAGATATCATACTGAAGTAGTAATACTACAGATATCTACTGAAGTAGTAATACATATCATACTGAAGTAGTAATACTACAGATATTATACTGAAGTAGTAATACTACAGATATCATACTGAAGTAGTAATACTACAGATATCATACTGAAGTAGTAATACTACAGATATCATACTGAAGTAGTAATACTACAGATATTATACTGAAGTAGTAATACTATCATACTGAAGTAGTAATACTACAGATATTATACTGAAGTATAATACTACAGATATTATACTGAAGTAGTAATACTACAGATATCATACTGAAGTAGTAATACTACAGATATTATACTGAAGTAGTAATACTACAGATATTACTGAAGTAGTAATACTACAGATATCATACTGAAGTAGTAATACTACAGATATTATACTGAAGTAGTAATACTACAGATATCATACTGAAGTAGTAATACTACAGATATTAACTATAGTAATACTACAGATATTATACTGAAGTAGTAATACTACAGATATTATACTGAAGTAGTAATACTACAGATATTATACTGAAGTAGTAATACTACAGATATCATACTGAAGTAGTAATACTACAGATATCATACTGAAGTAGTAATACTACAGATATATACTGAAGTAGTAATACTACAGATATTATACTGAAGTAGTAATACTACAGATATCATACTGAAGTAGTAATACTACAGATATTATACTGAAGTAGTAATACATATCATACTGAAGTAGTAATACTACAGATATTATACTGAAGTAGTAATACTACAGATATTATACTGAAGTAGTAATACTACAGATATCATACTGAAGTAGTAATACTACAGATATTATACTGAAGTAGTAATACTACAGATATCATACTGAAGTAGTAATACTACAGATATCATACTGAAGTAGTAATACTACAGATATTATACTGAAGTAGTAATACTACAGATATCATACTGAAGTAGTAATACTACAGATATTATACTGATAGTAATACTACAGATATTATACTGAAGTAGTAATACTACAGATATTATACTGAAGTAGTAATACTACAGATATTACTGAAGTAGTAATACTACATATCATACTGAAGTAGTAATACTACAGATATCATACTGAAGTAGTAATACTACAGATATTTACTGAAGTAGTAATACTACAGATATTATACTGAAGTAGTAATACTACAGATATCATACTGAAGTAGTAATACTACAGATATTATACTGAAGTAGTAATACTACAGATATTATACTGAAGTAGTAATACTACAGATATTATACTATAGTAGTAATACTACAGATATTATACTGAAGTAGTAATACTACAGATATATACTGAAGTAGTAATCTACAGATATTATACTGAAGTAGTAATACTACATATCATACTGAAGTAGTAATACTACAGATATTACTGAAGTAGTAATACTACAGATATTATACTGAAGTAGTAATACATATTATACTGAAGTAGTAATACTACATATCATACTGAAGTAGTAATACTATAGATTAAAAACTCTGTCACAAGAAATTCAAGTTAAAGTCCTGGATTTAGAACTTAAACATCTCATAATTATTACTTTCTTATTCTAACTTTATCCATATTTCAGATTTTTACTCAGCATTTTGACTTTTTCATAGAAATCTTTTTGTTTGCAGTTTATTCTGACTTTTGTAGTTCAGAGAAAAAAGTCTGAATTTTGACTTTTTCTCAGCGTACCGGAATTTAACAAATGTTTTTTTGGGAGTTTGGGAAAAAAAGTCTGAATTTGGGGTTTTCTGACCAAAAGTGAAGGTTTATTTGAATTTTAAAAAGTCAGAAGTCAGAATTCTGCAAAATCTCAGACTTTTCAGACCAGATGTGAAGGTTTTGAGGTTTCAGAAAAAAGTAGGATTTTATATTTTTGTACTATTTTACGTTTTTTTACGTTACTATTTCAGCAGAATTCTGCTGAAGTCAGAATTTTGACTTTTGTCCAAATTCACTTTCTAACCGAAACTGAAGGTTTTTTTTGTTCTCAGAATTTCGATTTTCTGAAGATTCTGAAAAGTTGGATATTAAAAAAAAGAAATTCAGTTGACCGAAAAAAGTGAAGGTTTTATTGATTTCTCAGAAAAAGACAGTTTTGTGACTTTTCTCTCAGAATTCTGAAAACTCTCAGAATTTTCTGACCAGATGTGAATGTTTTTTAGAGGTTTGAGAAAAAGGGGAGACACAGGGAGGCTGTGGCTCAGTGGAATAGTGTGCTTTGTAACATGGGAGCTCTGGTTCAATCCCTCACTTAAACCCAAACTGCTCCTTTTGGGATTCTCCACAGAATTGATGTCACTTTGGGGAAAAGAGTCTAACAGATAATGTAATTATAGCCTAGATGTAAAAATGCTTTATGTTAAAAAAGGAAGCAAATAAAGTTAAATTCAATTCATGCATATTGTCCATTTATCAATGTACATGTATATGACTTATATTAATGTACATATGACCTATTGTCGAGCCGCTTAGGAACCAAGTAAAAAATGATGTGAATACATTGCCATCGTGTGATATTCTCAATCATTTTAATGCATTGCTTGACCTAGACAATAGGCGCTTTCAAACCAAGTACTTTGCCGTACTTAGTTCATGAGAAGTTAGTTCATCAGAACTCTTTAGTTCTGATGAACTAAAGAGCAGATCGCGTTCACACCAGAATAAGTCCCTGAGAGAGGATTAGGCAAATGAAGCCGCTGACGTCACTTCTTCTGCTTTGGGTTTACTGGCAGGCCGCAAACAACTTCACGGCGTATACTGCCGCCCGAAGTCCCCGGAGTTGGGGACTGGCTTCAGTAGAAGCTGCTGGGACTCCCAGCAGCTTCTACTGAAGCCTTCCGAGTAAATCGCCAGAACGCCGACACCTCCTCATCTCCACCGCTCCCATGTTTTCTTTTGTGTTGCCATAAGTTATTCTCTCTGCGTTTGTGCGCTGGGCTAATGCTAATGGTAATAATGCTAATGCGAGGAAAATAAAATGGCGGCTTCACAAAACTTTTTGGGAGTTTTACGGGGCGTGGTTTGCAATCCGCCCAGCCAATCAGAAATGGGAACCTTTTTCTCCCAGGAAAGTACCTCCTCTCTAGCAGGGACTGAAAAGGGGGTGGAAAGGTTCTCATGAACTAAGTTCTCGTTCCGGATTGTTTTGGTGTGAACGCAAATCTTCGGAACTATATCGGAACTATACTGGGAAAAGTACTCCGGTGTGAAAGCGCCTATTGTATGCTTTGACACCAAGTTGGACCTTCTAAGTGGCTTGGAAGCCGAGATATTGGCACTTATAGCTTTTGCATGGCTGCTCATCTTGGAAATCTAAGATGGCCGCCATCCGCCATCTTGATGAAATGGCTCCCCCCAAAATGTAAAGCTATGGTGATTTAGAACACATGGAAAAAATGTGGTGCTTTTATCCAGCGTGTCCCCATCCTTCTCAAATCTGGTCATATGCATAGACTGTATATATAAATAATGTATATAATGACATATAATTATAATAATACTAATAATAATATATTATATAATGTAATAATAATGTACGAGGATGACCTTATTTTACCAACCTCACACAGAAGCCTTTTGTTCTACAGTATAATCCTTCTTAATGTTTGTTATGACCTGGCTCAAAAGGCCACAACAAAGAGGAGACACACCATGTCAAAGGTTATCAAAAGATGTTTATTTAGAACAAACAAGTCAAACCAGTCGAATTGCTCATACTCAACAGAGCCGGGTGCCTGCAGGGAAAACAGAGAGAGAAACAGAGAGGAGCAGAGAGGCTTTAAATAGCTGCAGGGCACCAGACCCAGGTGCCCTGAGTTACTGCAATCAATGCAATCACCACAGCAGTGACAGGACAGCCACACCCTCTCCAATGATGAACCCACAGGGGCATCACAGCCCCCCCCTTAAGACGGGGCCCCAAAGGGATCCACGACAAACCAACATCCTCCTGTGTAATATTGACCATCAGGTGTGTGTCCAGTATGGACTTTTTTCATGCGTCTTTTCATGAATGTCACTTCGTCCATGTTTCTGATCCCATAGTCCTTAAGCCTCATCTTGTCCTCGTCAAGCTTTTCCCCTTGAAATACTAACAGAAAAGATCTCCAAACATATCCCCATCTGACTTGTTTCACTCCGCCTTCACGTTGTTGTTTCAGCCCCATGAATCTGCGAATGGCCTTCTTCAGATCCAAGACGGTTGCATTTTGTACCACAACTATGGGCATAATCTCTCCATCTGCCTTTAAAACCCTGACAGTCATGGCTTGGCCGTACTCCAAAGCAATCTGGGAATTAACCTCCTCCAAATTTACCTGAATTGGCAGATCACAGAGTAAAGGGTCCTGAACAAGTTGAGCAAGACCCTCCTCGAATATATCCAGGATCTCTGAGTGAGGAAGAGTCTCCTCGTCTTCCTCCTCCTTTGACACAGACGAAGGGAGATCAGGCAGTGAGACCACCTGTTCAACACCACTTTTTCTACACTCCGAAACAGGCGGGTCAGCAGACATCCTACGGCTCTGCGCACGCGTCACAGCACAAACTGGAAACACACTTGGAAATTGCAAACCGCTCTCATCTGGCTCCCAGATGCCAACGGCCTGGAATCCACCACAGGCGGTGGCACCCCTGCCCACACAGCACTACCAGCGAGATCGTTGCCCAAAATCATATGTACCCCATCAAGTGGCAACGCGGGACGCACGCCGATAGACACAACTCCCCGCACCAGCTCACAATCCAGCACTATTGTATGACGTGCACAGGAATCAAGCCCATCTCCATGCCCCTCATCAGCACAAAATCCCCGTCTCTGTCTCTGACGAAAAAGGCAACACTGACTCAACAATAAATGAGTATCTAGCTGCTGTGTCACGCAACACCTTAATCGGAACATACTTGTCACTACCGACTACTGATACAACGGCTTCCGTTATGAACGGCTCAAAACCAGAACCCACATCCAAGTCGGCACAAACCGCTTCTTATCAGGCACCATGCCCGATCCTACACCCTGCGGCTTTTTAACCAAAACGGCAGAACACACATGGCTGGAGCATGTGATGAAAAACTAGGCTTCCCCTCAGGTTCCAGCAACGGACACTGATCCTTCCAATGACCCTCTCCTCGGCAATAATTACATTGGCCCACTCTGGCGCCCTCGGGTCGCCCCGGACCTGCAAATCTACGGGAGGAGCCTGGTGAAAACTTTGCACCACCGCGGGAATAGCCACCATCTTCTCCACGTCTCCAATCACCCCTAGAACACTTCTCTGTAAAACTGCCCTTATGCGTCAACACAAAATCATCCGCTAATTCGGCAGCTCTAAGCGCGGTGGAAGGCTTCTGCTCATTTACATAAGTGGCCACACGCTGAGGGATAACATCTTTAAACTGTTCCAATACAATCAGCTCACAAAGACCGTCAAAACTGGCAACCTTTGCTGCCGCGCACCACCGCTGAAAATGAGAAGTCAAATCACGGAT
Organism: Dissostichus mawsoni; assembly: GCA_011823955.1. Classification (NCBI taxonomy): domain Eukaryota; kingdom Metazoa; phylum Chordata; class Actinopteri; order Perciformes; family Nototheniidae; genus Dissostichus; species Dissostichus mawsoni. The sequence continues at coordinate 38,579,222 of JAAKFY010000018.1, forward strand.
AAACTCCACATTTGTCTGCTTATCCCCCTTGACCCAACTTCTGAACTTTGACGATACGCTTCAGGAACCAGTTCGTATGATTTTAACACCGCTGATTTTACTCTAGCATAGTCCAAAGCATTTTCGCCACAAATAGCTGAATAGGCCTCTTGTGCTCGCCCAGTGAGTACACACTGAAGTAACAGCACTCTGTCCGAATCTGACCAGTTTCTTGCCGCAGCTACGCGTTCAAATAGGGTGAAAAAAAGTCAGGGTCACGCTCATTAAACTTTGGCACTAACCGCAAGTTAGAAATAACATCGCCACTACCTGATGCCGAACCATCAGAAGAAAGCTTGCCCTCTCCAATCAGCCGTAATCTAGCATGTTCCACCTCACATTTCATCTTTTCCACCTCCAGCACCTTCTCCACCTCTAAACGCTTCTCTACCTCCTGCTGCTGAACCTCAACTCCAACTGCAACTCTCCTGCTCAAACTGCATGGCCAAAAGCTCTTTTTGCTGCTCGAACGTCAAACCAGCTGTCTGAACCACTACCGGCACGACCCCTGCCGCACCAAACTCACTCTTCTGCAACACCCCCTGCTCAAACAAAGATGACACGATGACAGCTTAATCTCATCTTTCCGCTTGCTCCCTACAACAGCAATTTTATAATGCTCTGCTATATCGACCAACTGCGCCTTCTTGCAATCATCTAAGAAAGACACCGAGGGCGCATCCACAAACGCCGACAAAGAAGCCATAATATATTACCTATAACCAATCAGAAAGCAAATGTAAAACTGCCAACATGCATGGGCAAAAGACAAACCCAACAGAGAATTTCCCCCTAACTGCCTAACCAAAATCTTAATAATCTCACCTAGTCTTCATGTGGCTTGCGGCGGGTAATTACGCACTGGAACCCAGCGGAGTTGTGGAGCGACCTGCACGCAGGCAACACCACAAAATCACGCGGACGTGCCCCCGAGACAGCTGTCCGAAAACAGCTGACACTAACCACGTCGCCACAACACTATGAAAAAAAACAAAAGACGCAACCCAAGGGGAAACGCCACTTAAGCCTAGCGGGGAAATCCCTTTACAAAAGCGTAACAAACAGCAACATCTTACCTTCTGATTGGCACACAAAACCTGACGCCATGTCAAACACTAAAGCTTCCTGAAACACAAAAGACATGATGTGTCCCCCAAATAGCAGCGCCAAGCCAGCACACAGCTGGACCACAACAACTGATCAGCTGCTCAATGACACCATGTGCTCTGAGCACTACACACATTTTTAAACAAACTTTCCACAAATAACCCGTAGGACGAGCCCCCATTTGTTATGACCTGGCTCAAAAGGCCACAACAAAGAGGAGACACACCATGTCAAAGGTTATCAAAAGATGTTTATTTAGAACAAACAATTCAAATGTGAATTGTCATACTCAACAGAGCCGGGTGCCTGCAGGGAAAACAGAGAGAGAAACAGAGAGGCAGAGAGGCTTTAAATAGCTGCAGGGCACCAGACCCAGGTGCCCTGAGTTACTGCAATCAATGCAATCACCACAGCCTGAGTTACTGCAATCAATGCAATCACCACAGTCCTGAGTTACTGCAATCAATGCAATCACCACAGCCCTGAGTTACTGCAATCAATGCAATCACCACAGCCCTGAGTTACTGCAATCAATGCAATCACCACAGTCCTGAGTTACTGCAATCAATGCAATCACCACAGCAGTGACAGGACAGCCACACCCTCTCCAATGATGAACCCACAGGGGCATCACAATGTTTTACACTTCTCCATTATGTTTTAACTTGTATGCTATGGATAGCATCGTTAGCACAGCTGTAGCTTCCTCTCGCTCGTTAGCTGAATAAAAAGACCAGTAAGAAATAAAGTGCTTGTTTTTTACTTACCGAAGAAACTGCATTCAGGGACAGTTTGTTTTAACCGCAGAGCCAGAAGATAAGTCCGATATTTAAATGAAGAATACTCCACCAGGCACCAACACAACAAACACGTCCGAGTTCAAGTTGTGTTCCCCGGATCCCCTGTAGCATCCTGGAGCTAACATTACATTTCATTTAGCTGATGCTTTTATCCAAAGTGACTTACAATAAGTGCATTTGACCAAGAAGATACAAACTTGAAGAAAATAGAATCATAGAAGTACATCAGGATTCATAGAGCTAAAACATTTCAAGTGCTACTCAACAGGCTTTAGATAAGCCAGTCCTTAGTTTGTCTATAAGTGCTTTTTATTTTGTTTTTTTGTTTTTGTTTTTTCATTCTATCGCTCGAAGTGGAGTCGAAAGAGATGAGTTTTCAGTCTGCTCCGGAAGATGTATAAGCTTTCTGCTGTCCTGATTTCAATGGGGAGCTCATTCCACCATTTTGGAGCCAGGATAGCAAACCCACGTGTTTCTGCTGATGGGAACTTGGGTCCTCCTCGCAGTGCGGGTGCAGCGAGCCGTTTGGCTGATGCAGAGCGGAGTGTACGTGCTGGGGTGTACAGTTTAACCATGTCCTGGATGTAGGAAGGGCCAGATCCATTCACAGCATGGTACGCAAGTACCAGTGTCTTGAAGTGGATACTAGTAGAGATGGCAAATCCGGATCCTTTTACGGAATCTGAGTCTTCTGAGTCAGTCATTGAAGAGATCCGGATCATACGAGTCCTTTGAGTCATATGAGTCAGCATCACCGAGAGCGTAGAAATCCCCGGTGAAACCGAAAAGTTGTTGCATTTCACGAGCATATTAAACTAACGTTACATTAACGTCCGCTACACAGTGTCTTTTGCTTTAATAAAAAATGTTGATCACAAAAAAAAAGGGTTATTTTGCGATTTGGCGAATCTGAGTCTGCTGTTGACTCGTGCATGACGACGAGTCTGCTGGATCTCTGGATCTGCTGCAATATGGTTACGGCTCTGAGTCCGCACGAGTCTGCTATGTTTTGCACAGTGAGTCAGGATTTGCGAATCTCTGAGTCTGCTGTTGACTCGTGCACAATAGCCGCGGGAAGTAGGGTGCTGGAGGCGGGGCTGCGAATGGTGTGAATTTGAAAAACTTCATGTTACTGTCGTTGAAATCTCTCCCCACTTTTGTCCGCACCCCCTAAGTAAAATGACTTCCCAGTTCCCGCGGCTATGCTCGTGCATGACGAGTCTGGATCTCTGGATCTGCTATACGGTTACGGCTCTGAGTCCCCACGAGTCTGCAGGAAGTGAAGGAAGTTCCCTTGATTCAGTGAGTCAGGATTTGCGAATCTGAGTCTGCTGTTGACTCGTGCATGATGAGTCTGCCTGGATCTCTGGATCTGCTACGGTCACGGCTCTGAGTCTGCACGAGTCTGCAGGAAGTTTCACTGATCCGCGTCCCCTGAGCCAAACGATAACGTCTGGCAGCTATACTACTTGCTAAAGGCTAGGCAGATGGACTGGGGTACGTTGTAATGTGATTTTACATGTTATAAGGAGGGTAGCGAGTGACGCAATTTATAGTTTTAATTTGTACACCAGGTGTAGGACTCAAAGGACTCGGGTTAATCGAGAGGGGAGACTCGTCACGACCAGCTTACTAGGATCCGGGTTAATGATCCGGATGAATCAGGACTCACCTATCTCTAGATTCTAGCAGTTACTGGAAGCCAGTGAAGTGAGCGGAGGAGCGGCGTGGTGTGGGAAAATGTAGGAAGGTTGAAGACCACACGAGCCGCTGCATTCTGGATGAGCTGCAGAGGTCGGATGGCACATGCAGGTAGACCAGCCAGGAGGGAGTTGCAGTAGTCTAACAGAGCTAACGGCGCTAACGGAGCTAACGGAGCCACTAGCAGAGAGACAGAAAGCTAACAGAGCTAACAGAGCTAACGGAGCCACTAGCAGAGAGACAGAAAGCTAACGGAGCTAACAGAGCTAACGGAGCCACTAGCAGAGAGACAGAAAGCTAACGGAGCTAACGGAGCTACTAGCAGAGAGACAGAAAGCTAGAAGCAGCAGTCACCACAGAGACCTGTCACTCAAGGTGACCACGCCCTAATTTATGCAAAGGCTTTAAGACTTAATATAACTAAAAGGGTTGTGTTATAAAAAATTCACCCCCCAATCCATTGTCATGAAGGTGGAATCTAACTATATCCAGAATAAGTTTGATTGGATCCAGGGGTAGAAACATGTTTATTTCTGCTGTAAAGTTGGGCATTTTAACATGGGGTCTATGGAAATGGCTCCTTTCTGCAGCCATCCCCTATCGGCCAATAGATGAACTGCAGCTTGTGGCACTTCCTTATGGGCTTCCCAACTCTGCCCCAGAGTTTGTCGCTTGGTCATAAGCCGCCGTACGATGACTAAATGTGAGGTTTGAGAAAAAATTCTGAATTTTTACTTTTTTCCCTCAAGATTCTGAAAAAAGTCAGAATTTGACTTTCTGACCAAAACTGAAGGTTTTTTTAGTTTTGAGAAAAAAGTCCGAATTTTTTGTTTTTCCACTTTGTGAATTTTTTTTAGATTATGGTCAGATCTGATACTGGAGGGGGGGTGGCTGTTAAATAGTGTTATAAGACTAAAAGCTATGACATCATTTATTGCAGATTTATCATTTAAAAGCGCAGAAATAAACTGGAGCTTTGAAAGTATTCAGAATCATCTTAAATGTTAAATATAAGATCAACATTTCAGAGTCAGTTAAATAAGCAGTGCAGTCTTCCCATTGTTTTCTAGAATGCTTTGCATTATTAACATTTGTTTCTGAGACCTCTATATGAAGGACCTCCATCAGAAGGACCTGAGACCTCCATCAGAAGGACCTGAGACCTCCACCAGAAGGACTTGAGACCTCCATCAGAAGGAGGTCTCAAACGTGTGTAGACGGTGGAAGCAGGGAGAGGTATATACGTGCCTTGATCCCTGCCGAGTCGACACACAACTGTTGATTGGTGTCAGTGCCAAAAAACTTTTTAGGAGCAATGCTCTCATGGTATAGATGTGGCGCATACATCTTAGGGGCTGATTAGATTCAGCCCCTAGTTTAGCTGCTATAGGCTTAGTTTGTCGGGGGACACTTTACTTTACTTCTTCCTTCTCTCTGTCTGTACCTGTGTACTCTCATGTTCCGAATAACCCAGCTTCCCCAAATGTCTTTTTGGTGTCTATCTACGCCGGGACCCTGAGTCGTGGCTGATCCTGTTGCTGTGGTCCTGAGTCCTGGATCGCGAGCCCTGGATCTTGAGTCGTGGCTGTGCCTGTTGCTGTGGTCCTGGATCATAAGTCCTGGATGGATATCCTCGTGGATTCATCTTCTTATTATAGACACATGCATTTCCAAACATTTGGACTACCTATGTTGTAAATGTATTATCTTCTCAATTTACACACGGCATCTATTGCACGTCTGTCCGTCCTGGGAGAGGGATCCCTCCTCTGTTGCTCTCCCTGAGGTTTCTCCCATTTTTTTCCCCCTTAAACTGTGGGGTTTTTCCTTTTTCTGGAAGTTTTTCCTTGTACGATGTGAGGGTCTCAGGACAGAGGGTGTCGTATTGTCTACTGATATTCTGTACAAACTGTGAAGTCCACTGAGACAAATGTAACATTTGTGATATTGGGCTATATAAATAAACATTGATTGATGATTGATTGATTGACCTGAGACCTCCACCAGAAGGACCTGAGACCTCCATCAGAAGGACCTGAGACCTCCACCAGAAGGACCTGAGACCTCCATCAGAAGGACCTGAGACAGGACCTGAGACCTCCACCAGAAGGACCTGAGACCTCCACCACAAGGACCTGAGACCTCCATCAGAAGGACCTGAGAGCCTTCAGTTTGCATCCTGACTCTGCTGCCCCCTGCTGGAGGACCTGAGACCTCTATATGAAGGACCTAAGACCTCCACCAGAAGGACCTGAGACCTCCACCACAAGGACCTGAGACCTCCATCAGAAGGACCTGAGAGCCTTCAGTTTGCATCCTGACTCTGCTGCCCCCTGCTGGAGGACCTGAGACCTATATATGAAGGACCTAAAACCTCCACCAGAAGGACCTGAGAGCCTTCAGTTTGCATCCTGACTCTGCTGCCCCCTGCTGGAGGGTCCAAGCACTGCAGAGAGATCCAATGCCCAATCAAAACCTACTGTTAGAATCACGTTTATACTTATATTTCAATTATTTACTGTATTGAAGTAACTTATAATCACTTATATATAGTACCTTATTTTAAAGAATAATCGTTTTGAAAATGTTCGTATCAAACATTTTTCTGTAAATCCCTCAAGTTTCATTGTATTGCATTTCATGATGCAATCTACATTTCATGATGCAATCTACATTTCATGATGCAATCTACATTTCATGATGCAATCTACATTTCATGATGCAATCTACATTTCATGATGCAATCTACATTTCATGATGCAATCTGCATTTCATGATGCAATCTGCATTATGCTTACTGCTAACCAGTGATGGGGTCTTTACTCAAAAAAAGTAATATATTACATATTACTCATTACGTTAAAAAAAAGTAATATATTACTTTACTTCGTTACTCTCTACATAAAGTAACTCCTTACATTACTCCTTACATTACTTTTGCGTTACTCAGCAACAGCCTAGCCAAAACAAAAACGTAGGCCTACATGTGCACACATAACAATTACTATTGCATTTAGGAAGACATAACACAAGTTAATAACGCTGAAAATCCTAGTTGTTGCTCCATGTTCGGAGTCGGCACTCACTCAACATCATCACTGTGGGTTCGGGGTTCTTTAGCTACTAGCTTGGTGTTAGCATGTTGCCTCTGCAGGTGCTTGGAGAGGTTTGATGTTGTTGTGTTTGCAGCATTGCACCTTACCGTCACATTCCTGTCCTTTCTTCTGACTAATTTTAAATAATGGGCATACCTCCACTCCTCGAAAGTTATAGCTGTTGATGTCTCTGTCTCAGTCTGCAGCTCAACCCCTGTGACAGCTGCATGTGGACAAGTCGCGCAAATGTTACGCAAATAAACCTGCGGTGGAAATCCCTCTAGTGAATAGAAATATTTAAAATAGTTAAAAGTTAGACCATCACATTTACCAATCTTATCTACCCCTGGAACTAGCTAAACTAGTTATAGGGTGTTGGGGCGAGGCAGGACCCAGATGCAGTCAAAAGACAAAAGGTCTGGTAACAAAAAGCGAGCAGAAAGACAGACAGACAGACAGACAGACAGACAGACAGACAGACAGGTAACAAACTGACAGACAGACAGACAGACAGACAGACAGACACACAGACACACACACAGACAGACAGACAGGTAACAAACTGACAGACAGACAGAGAGACAGACACACAGACAGAGAGACAGACAGACAGACAGACAGACAGAGAGACAGACAGACAGACAGACAGACAGGGAGACAGACAGACAGACACACAGACAGAGAGACAGACAGACACACAGACAGAGAGACAGACAGTCAGACAGACAGACAAGACACAGACAGACAGACAGACAGACAGACAGACAGAGAGACAGACAGACAGACAGACAGACAACAACTGACAGACAGACAGAGAGACAGACACACAGACAGAGAGACAGACAGACAGGCAGACAGACAGAAAGGGAGACAGACAGACAGACAGACAGACAGACAGACAGACAGACAGAGAGACAGACAGACAGACAGGCAGACAGACAGAAAGGGAGACAGACAGACAGACAGACAGACAGGGAGACAGACAGACACACAGACAGAGAGACAGACAGTCAGACAGACAGACAGACAGACAGACAGAGAGACAGACAGA
>JAAKFY010000018.1:38589476-38601976 GCA_011823955.1 Dissostichus mawsoni
TGGATACATCTCTCTACATGAGGAGATCTATGGATACATCTCTCTACATGGAGAGATCTATGGATACATCTCTCTACATGAGGAGATCTATGGATACATCTCTCTACATGTAGAGATCTATGGATACATCTCTCTACATGGAGAGATCTATGGATACATCTCTCTACATGGAGAGATCTATGGATACATCTCTCTACATGGAGAGATCTAGGATACATCTCTCTACATGGAGAGATCTATGGATACATCTCTCTACATGGAGAGATCTATGGATACATCTCTCAACATGTAGAGATCTATGGATACATCTCTCTACATGAGAGATCTATGGATACATCTCTCTACATGGAGAGATCTATGGATACATCTCTCAACATGGAGAGATCTATGGATACATCTCTCAACATGAGAGATCTAGGATACATCTCTACATGAGGAGATCTATGGATACATCTCTCTACATGAGAGATCTATGGATACATCTCTCTACATGAGGAGATCTATGGATACATCTCTCTACATGAGGAGATCTATGGATACATCTCTCTACATGAGGAGATCTATGGATACATCTCTCTACATGGGAGATCTATGGATACATCTCTCTACATGGAGAGATCTATGGATACATCTCTCTACATGGAGAGATCTATGGATACATCTCTCTACATGAGGAGATCTATGGATACATCTCTCTACATGAGGAGATCTATGGATACATCTCTCTACATGAGGAGATCTATGGATACATCTCTCTACATGGAGAGATCTATGGATACCTCTCTCTACATGGAGAGATCTATGGATACATCTCTCTACATGAGGAGATCTATGGATACAATCTCTCTACATGAGGAGATCTATGGATACATCTCTCTACATGGAGAGATCTATGGATACATCTCTCAACATGTAGAGATCTATGGATACATCTCTCTACATGGAGAGATCTATGGATACATCTCTCTACATGAGGAGAGATCTATGGATACATCTCTCTACATGAGGAGATCTATGGATACATCTCTCTACATGAGGAGATCTATGGATACATCATCTCTCTACATGGAGAGATCTATGGATACATCTCTCTACATGAGAGATCTATGGATACATCTCTCTACATGAGAGATCTATGGATACATCTCTCTACATGAGGAGATCTATGGATACATCTCTCTACATGAGGAGATCTATGGATACATCTCTCTACATGAGGAGATCTATGGATACATCTCTCTACATGAGAGATCTATGGATACATCTCTCTACATGAGAGATCTATGGATACATCTCTCTACATGAGGAGATCTATGGATACATCTCTCTACATGAGGAGATCTATGGATACATCTCTCTACATGAGGAGATCTATGGATACATCTCTCTACATGAGAGATATATGGATACATCTCTCTACATGAGGAGATCTATGGATACATCTCTCTACATGAGGAGATCTATGGATACATCTCTCTACATGAGGAGATCTATGGATACATCTCTCTACATGAGAGATCTATGGATACATCTCTCTACATGAGGAGATCTATGGATACATCTCTCTACATGTAGAGATCTATGGATACATCTCTCTACATGAGGAGATCTATGGATACATCTCTCTACATGAGGAGATCTATGGATACATCTCTCTACATGAGGAGATATCTATGGATACATCTCTCTACATGAGAGATCTATGGATACATCTCTCTACATGAGGAGATCTATGGATACATCTCTCTACATGAGGAGATCTATGGATACATCTCTCTACATGAGGAGATCTATGGATACATCTCTCTACATGAGGAGATCTATGGATACATCTCTCTACATGAGGAGATCTATGGATACATCTCTCTACATGAGAGATCTATGGATACATCTCTCTACATGAGAGATCTATGGATACATCTCTCTACATGAGAGATCTATGGATACATCTCTCTACATGAGGAGATCTATGGATACATCTCTCTACATGGGAGATCTATGGATACATCTCTCTACATGGAGAGATCTATGGATACATCTCTCTACATGGAGAGATCTATGGATACATCTCTCTACATGAGGAGATCTATGGATACATCTCTCTACATGAGGAGATCTATGGATACATCTCTCTACATGAGAGATCTATGGATACATCTCTCTACATGAGGAGATCTATGGATACATCTCTCTACATGAGAGATCTATGGATACATCTCTCTACATGAGAGATCTATGGATACATCTCTCTACATGAGGAGATCTATGGATACATCTCTCTACATGAGGAGATCTATGGATACATCTCTCTACATGAGGAGATCTATGGATACATCTCTCTACATGAGGAGATCTATGGATACATCTCTCTACATGAGGAGATCTATGGATACATCTCTCTACATGAGGAGATCTATGGATACATCTCTCTACATGAGGAGATCTATGGATACATCTCTCTACATGGAGAGATCTATGGATACATCTCTCTACATGAGAGATCTATGGATACATCTCTCTACATGAGAGATCTATGGATACATCTCTCTACATGGAGAGATCTATGGATACATCTCTCTACATGAGGAGATCTATGGATACATCTCTCTACATGAGAGATCTATGGATACATCTCTCTACATGAGAGATCTATGGATACATCTCTCTACATGGAGAGATCTATGATACATCTCTCTACATGGAGAGATCTATGGATACATCTCTCTACATGGAGAGATCTATGGATACATCTCTCTACATGTCAATCAATCAACAATGTTTATTTATATAGCCCAATATCACAAATGTTACATTTGTCTCAGTGGACTTCACAGTTTGTACAGAATATCAGTAGACAATACGACACCCTCTGTCCTTAGACCCTCACATCGTACAAGGAAAAACTTCCAGAAAAAGGAAAAACCCCACAGTTTAAGGGGGAAAAAAATGGGAGAAACCTCAGGGAGAGCAACAGAGGAGGGATCCCTCTCCCAGGACGGACAGACGTGCAATAGATGCCGTGTGTAAATTGAGAAGATAATACATTTACAACATAGGTAGTCCAAATGTTTGGAAATGCATGTGTCTATAATAAGAAGATGAATCCACGAGGATATCCATCCAGGACTTATGATCCAGGACCACAGCAACAGGCACAGCCACGACTCAAGATCCAGGGCTCGCGATCCAGGACTCAGGACCACAGCAACAGGATCAGCCACGACTCAGGGTCCCGGCGTAGATAGACACCAAAAAAAATTTGGGGAAGCTGGGTTATTCGGAACATGAGAGTACACAGGTACAGACAGAGAGAAGGAAGAAGTAAAGTAAAGTGTCCCCCGACAAACTAAGCCTATAGCAGCTAAACTAGGGGCTGAATCTAATCAGCCCTAACTATAAGCTTTATCAAAAAGGAAGGTCTTAAGCGCACTCTTAAAAACGGATAGGGTGTCTGCCGCCCGAACACAAACTGGAAGCTGATTCCACAAATGTGGAGCTTGATAAGAAAAGGCTCTGGCTCCCATTGTACTTTTAGAGACTCTAGGAACAACCAACAACCCTGCATTCTTGGAACGCAATGCCCTAGTAGGACAGTAGGGTATAATGAGTTCTTTAAGGTAAGATGGCGCCTGCCCATTAAGGGCTTTGTAGGCGAGAAGAAGAATTTTAAATTCTATCCTATGTTCTATAGGGAGCCAGTGTAAGGCAGCCAGAACAGGAGTAATGTGGTCCCTTTTCCTAACTCTGGTTAGTACACGTGCTGCAGCATTTTGAATCAGCTGAAGCGACTTAACTGACTTCTTGGTACACCCTGATAATAGAGAGTTACAATAATCTAGCCTTGAAGTAACAAATGCATGGACTAGTTTCTCTGCATCGTTTTGAGGCAAGATATGCCTGATTTTTGCAATGTTACGTAGATGGAAGTAGGCGGTCCTTGAAATAGATTTTATGTGGGCGTTAAAGGATAAATCCTGATCAAATATAACACCAAGATTCCTTACAGTCTCACTGGAGGCCAAATTAATGCCATCCATAGTTAGTATATCTTTAGATAATTTGTTTCGTAGATTCTTTGGGCCGAGTACAATAACTTCAGTTTTGGCCGTGTTTAACATCAAAAAGTTTAAAGTCATCCACGTTTTTAAGTCCTTAAGGCAGTCTTGAATTTTATTTAGATGATTAATTTCATCAGGCTTGATGGATAAATATAGTTGAGTATCATCCGCATAACAATGAAACTGTACAGAATGATTCCTTATAATATTGCCTAACGGAAGCATATATAATGTGAACAAAATAGGTCCAAGCACTGAGCCCTGTGGCACTCCATGGCTAACTTTGGTTTGCATGGAAGATTTATCGTTGACACATACAAACTGAGAGCGTTCAGATAGATAGGACCTAAACCAGCCTAAAGCAGTTCCCTTTATGCCAACTAAGTGCTCTAGTCTTTGCAATAGGATATCATGGTCGATAGTATCAAATGCAGCACTGAGATCGAGTAAGACAAGAATAGAGACAAGTCCTTTGTCTGAGGCTATTAGAAGGTCATTTGTGACTTTAACCAGAGCTGTCTCTGTGCGATGATGAGTTCTAAAGCCAGACTGAAAATCTTCAAATAAACCATTGTTTCTAATAATCACACAACTGTTTTGCGACCGCTTTCTCAAGAATTTTTGAGAGGAACGGAAGATTAGAAATAGGTCTATAGTTGGCTAAAACCTCTGGATCGAGGTTGTGCTTTTTAAGAAGCGGTTTTATCACTGCTACTTTGAATGATTGTGGAACATAGCCCGATAATAAAGACATATTCATCATATTTAATAAAGAAGTGCTAATTAATGGAAAAACTTCCTTTAACAGCTGAGTTGGAATCGGGTCTAAGATACACGTTGATGGTTTAGAAGAAAGAATCATTGAATTCAATTGTTCAAGGTTTATGGCTGAAAAAGCATTCTAATTGACTATCTAGTGTAATATTAGAACTTACGTTTCCGGGAGCTGTTGATAACACTATACTATACATGTAGAGAGATCTATGGATACATCTCTCTACATGGAGAGATCTATGGATACATCTCTCTACATGAGGAGATCTATGGATACCTCTCTCTACATGTAGAGATCTATGGATACATCTCTCTACATGGAGAGATCTATGTATACATCTCTCACATGAGGAGATCTATGGATACATCTCTCTACATGAGAGATCTATGGATACATCTCTCTACATGAGAGATCTATGGATACATCTCTCTACATGAGAGATCTATGGATACATCTCTCTACATGGAGAGATCTATGGATACATCTCTCTACATGGAGAGAGTATGGATACATCTCTCTACATGGAGAGATCTATGGATACATCTCTCTACATGGAGAGATCTATGGATACATCTCTCTACATGAGAGATCTATGGATACATCTCTCTACATGTAGAGATCTATGGATACATCTCTCTACATGAGAGATCTATGGATACATCTCTCTACATGAGAGATCTATGGATACTCTCTCTACATGGAGAGATCTATGGATACATCTCTCTACATGAGGAGATCTATGGATACATCTCTCTACATGGAGAGATCTATGGATACATCTCTCTACATGGAGAGATCTATGGATACATCTCTCTACATGGAGAGATGTATGGATACATCTCTCTACATGGAGAGATCTATGGATACATCTCTCTACATGAGGAGATCTATGGATACATCTCTCTACATGAGAGATCTATGGATACATCTCTCTACATGAGAGATCTATGGATACATCTCTCTACATGAGAGATCTATGGATACATCTCTCTACATGGAGAGATCTATGGATACATCTCTCTACATGAGGAGATCTATGGATACTCTCTCTACATGAGAGATCTATGGATACATCTCTCTACATGGAGAGATGTATCCATAGATCTCTACATGAGAGAGATATATGGATACATCTCTCTACATGAGAGATCTATGGATACATCTCTCTACATGAGGAGATCTATGGATACATCTCTCTACAGGAGAGATCTATGGATACATCTCTCTACATGAGAGATCTATGGATACATCTCTCTACATGAGAGATGTATGGATACATCTCTCTACATGGAGAGATCTATGGATACATCTCTCTACATGAGAGATCTATGGATACATCTCTCTACATGGAGAGATCTATGGATACATCTCTCTACATGTAGAGATCTATGGATACATCTCTCTACATGTAGAGATCTATGGATACATCTCTCTACATGAGAGATCTATGGATACATCTCTCTACATGAGGAGATCTATGGATACTCTCTCTACATGGAGAGATCTATGGATACATCTCTCTACATGAGGAGATCTATGGATACATCTCTCTACATGGAGAGATCTATGGATACATCTCTCTACATGGAGAGATCTATGGATACATCTCTCTACATGGAGAGATCTATGGATACATCTCTCTACATGAGAGATCTATGGATACATCTCTCTACATGAGGAGATCTATGGATACTCTCTCTACATGGAGATCTATGGATACATCTCTCTACATGAGGAGATCTATGGATACATCTCTCTACATGTAGAGATCTATGGATACATCTCTCTACATGGAGAGATCTATGGATACATCTCTCTACATGAGGAGATCTATGGATACCTCTCTCTACATGAGAGATCTATGGATACATCTCTCTACATGGAGAGATGTATCCATAGATCTCTCCATGTAGAGAGATATGGATACATCTCTCTACATGGAGAGATCTATGGATACATCTCTCTACATGAGGAGATCTATGGATACATCTCTCTACATGGAGAGATCTATGGATACATCTCTCTATATGGAGAGATCTATGGATACATCTCTCTACATAGGAGATCTATGGATACATCTCTCTACATGGAGAGATCTATGGATACATCTCTACATGAGGAGATCTATGGATACATCTCTCTACATGGAGAGATCTATGGATACATCTCTCTACATGAGAGATCTATGGATACATCTCTCTACATGAGGAGATCTATGGATACATCTCTCTACATGGAGAGATCTATGGATACATCTCTCTACATGAGAGATCTATGGATACATCTCTCTACATGAGGAGATCTATGGATACATCTCTCTACATGAGGAGATCTATGGATACATCTCTCTACATGAGAGATCTATGGATACATCTCTCTACATGAGGAGATCTATGGATACATCTCTCTACATGGAGAGATCTATGGATACATCTCTCTACATGAGGAGATCTATGGATACATCTCTCTACATGAGGAGATCTATGGATACATCTCTCTACATGAGGAGATCTATGGATACATCTCTCTACATGAGAGATCTATGGATACATCTCTCTACATGGAGAGATCTATGGATACATCTCTCTACATGAGGAGATCTATGGATACATCTCTCTACATGAGGAGATCTATGGATACATCTCTCTACATGGAGAGATCTATGGATACATCTCTCTACATGAGGAGATCTATGGATACATCTCTCTACATGAGGAGATCTATGGATACATCTCTCTACATGAGGAGATCTATGGATACATCTCTCTACATGGAGAGATCTATGGATACATCTCTCTACATGAGGAGATCTATGGATACATCTCTCTACATCCATATGAAACAGAACTGGAAGCAGATTTATTTTTCTTTATGGATAATTTTTTTTACTGTCATATAGTATTTTATACCTGTTTACTTTATTCTCTTGTTTTGTTATAACTATAATGATCATATAAAGATGTGCCTTTACCTCACTGGTTGGAGAAAAAGCTTCTTATATTCGTTAGCATAGCTAGCTAACCAGATGCTAATAACACCAGAGTTATTGGCTGTATGATCAGTGTGACAGATGAGCAGATCCGCTGGGCTTTCAGCTGAAGACACAGCCACGCAGAAACTGCGCCATGTCTGCGGCTCCTTATGGGTACTGCACTCTCTGAAGTCCCGGCCGGAGCCGCGTTCTGGTGCTCTCCGTCAGAACTGCACCCCTGTCAGACGAGACATATACCACGTGATGACACGTTAGGCTCATGTTGTGTTCAAGGACCCTGACCTTTGCCAGGAAAAACAGGCACTCGCTTGTTTAATTTTTTTGCGGTCTAGATTTCTTAATTTTTTTTTCTTTTTTGCGTGTGTTTATAGATTACCTCGAGGGCCGTATCAAATGGTCTCGCGGGCCTTATACGGCCCGGGGGCCGGAGGTTCCCCACCCCTGCTTTAGAGTTATATAAATAATACTTTATACTGATCAGCTGTGTTAGTGACTCTGTTGAGTCGGGACGTATCTAAGATACGATAAGATAAGATAGACCTTTATTAATCCCCGTGGGGAGATTTAGGATTCACATAAGATTAATAAAATGTTAAAAGTGTTTGTAATGATGATACGAAGCGTCTAATTGGCTGATCTAACGATGTGTGTATCAGAGATCAGTTTAATGTGTCTGCAGGGTTTCTGTTGATAAGGTCAGGACTGATGACATCATCACAGCGCAGCATGTCCTGCAGCGCATTAGCACACACACACACACACACACACCACACACACACACACACACACACACACACACACACACACACACAAACACACACACACACACACACACCACACACACACACACACACACACACACACACACACACACACACACACAAACTGACGCTCAGCAGCTGCGACGCATCGTGAGCAATCTTCATCTCTGAGATAGAGAATCATCAGGAGGAGATTCAGAAACATGAAGTTTTACAACATATGTGTGTGTGTGTGTGTGTGTGTGTGTGTGACAGAGGCCTGTGTGTGTGTGACAGAGACATATGTCCCCTCTGTGTAAAGAGACTCTCTCTTTCCACAGAGGGGACACATGTCTCTTCTACATCAACATGTTTCCCCTCTGTGTAAAGAGACTCTCTCTTTCCACAGAGGGGACACATGTCTCTTCTACATCAACATGTGTCCCTCTTCTTCATGTCTCTTCTACATCAACATGTGTCCCCTCTGTGTAAAGAGACTCTCTCTTTCCACAGAGGGGACACATGTCTCTTCTACATCAACATGTGTCCCCTCTTCTTCATGTCTCTTCTACATCAACATGTGTCCCTCTTCTTCATGTCTCTTCTACATCAACATGTGTCCCCTCTGTGTAAAGAGACTCTGAAAGTTTCAGGAAAAAAGATTCTCTCTCTTTTGAACTGATCCATTTCTATAAAAACCTGTCTGAAAATGACCAAATGTCTCTCAGAGGGGGTGGGGAGGGGCTCCTTATTTTCATCTAAAGTAACAGACAGAGAATCTGGACCTCAGGCTGAATGATGAGTCTTGAAAGGGGGGGGGTGGGGAGCATGGATTCTCTGCCTGACGCCAAAGATACCAATGCTAATTAATTAGCATCTAATTTCCTGAGCAGCGGCGTGACAGAGAGCTCCCCCCCCGAGGCTCAGCTAATTGGGTCATTGGGGGGGGGGGGTCATTATGATGGGGGGGGGGGTCATTATGATGGGGGGGTTCCATGCCCAGAGCGTCTCTCTGATGAAGGACTTCAGGAAGTTTCTGACTGAACATCTGATCTGTGTACATTAACCCTCACACTGTGGGGGGGGGGGGGGGGGGGGGGAACCACAGCAGAGACATCAAATCATAAACAATTGGTCTGATTATGGAAAACAAATACTGTTTACATATATTTGTATTATGACTTGTTTATTTACCTAATTGTTGTTGTTTGTAATAGTGTTTCTAATGTGGAGGAGCAGGGCTATTCTATGGCTCTGTGTTGTTAAGACATGTCATAATGGACCCTTTTCTTCTGTCTTCAAAATAAATAAACACAAATAAATGAATCTGACTTATAGTTAATAAATATAAACACAGTTATGCTGAAAATTCAAATATCCTGGAGATAAAAAAACTAATATATTCAGTTAAATTGTTGACCTCACAGTCCCAGTTTCTTCTGAAATGTTAAATGATATTGACTTCCTGACCAAAGCGAGACATGAATGTTCAGTTTGTCGTCCTCCTCCACAGATCAAATCCTGTTTTTCAGAAGTCCATTAAACAGATTAAACCGTAATGATTCCTGCTGCCTGACGTTCTGCTGGAGGACAGGAGGAACCGTTAATATCTGCTTTTACTCTGATTAGTTCCTCTGAGGAACTTTAATCGAGGAACGCAGCCAGCGCACAGGAAATAAATTGGTTCTCATTACATCAGCTTTTTATTTCTCTTCTTTACAGATATTTGACAGAAACATGAGGTCAACGCGGCTCGTCTGCCAGGAAACACAGTTAACATTTAGCATCACGAGAAATAAAAACACTCATTAAGAAATCAACCAATTAAGAAGCAGCTGAAACTCAGACCATATGTTTTACCTGAGGAACTGTGACAGACAAACAATCTACATTTTACATTTATGTTCAATTTCATATTCCATTCCTTTTAATACTTGTAATACTTGTAATACTAGTTGAAACATGACATTATGTTTCCAGTTATTGTGCTTTTTATCTTGTTTTTAATTATTGATTTATTATTTGACTCCTATTGTGTTATTGGATATAGTATGTGTTCCCGGTGCAGCACTTTGGTCAATGAGGTTGTTTTAAATGAGCTATATAAAAAGATTGAGATTGAGATTCCTTACACACTTAATGTATATATAATATCCTGCTTTTATTTAGTTTACTGTAAATGTGTATTTCAACATGTATATTTTCTACTTTTCTAATGCTATTTTATTTCTATTTGAGATGTTTACATTTCGGATTGTTTATTTCTAGTCTTTTAATTTCTCTAATGAACAATGCCTTGTCTTTTTATGCTGCTGCAACGCAAAAGTATTAGAAGTACTTCTAATCTTATTTTACAGAGGAATAGAGAGGTGAAGGAATGAGTCCTAAAACCAGGAAGTGAGTCAGCATTTCACCACTTCCTGTTCCCTCGTCTCAGAGCCAATGGGATCTCTCCATAGGATTGGAATATCTGAAACTAAGGTCTGTGGTTGAGACATTGAAGAGACGGATCACGTTTAGTTCTAGGACATTAGATCCATCAGCAGTGACCCCTGGGGATCTCTGAAGAGTTCACGTGTCTGAAAAACGATGGTTGTTACCAAGTGGCTGAATAGGACTACAGAAGTCGTGGAGGCCGTTGTACGTCATTACGCCGAACACGTAACACTCCTCTAAGGTTGTTTGCCGTTCTCTTGAAGCAAGTACCTGCCTCCTGCAAAGTGTTCAAACAAACGCTTCAACTCGTTCCATTTAGAATCTGTGTGTTTGAATATGGATCTTAAGTTGGCGTGACGTTGAAGTCGTACTGCTGTAGTCGCCTGTAGCTCCTTTGTAGCAGAACGTTAGCATGTTGCTTCTGGCCATTTGATTTATGATTCAAACATTATAAAAGTAGGGTAGACTCCCTGCGGCAAATCAGACCACATCTCACTGCTGCTGCCTGCTTACAGGCAGAAACTTAAACGGGACAGACCGGTAATAAGGACTGTACAACGATGGAGTGAGGAGTCAGACTCTGCTCTGCAGCACTGCTTCGAATCTACGGAGTGGAGTGTGTTTGAGGACAAGAACATCAACACACACACGGACACGGTCATCTGCTACATTGGGAAATGCATCGATGACGTGGTACCGAAGGTTTCTGTATGAACATTCCCAAATCAAAAGCCCTGGATAAACGGCGAGGTTCGTACCAAGCTGAAGGCGCGCACTATCGCGCACAGAGCTGGAGATCAGGAGGAATACAGGAAATCTAAGTATGATCTCCGGAGAGCAATCAGCAAAGAGACAGTACAAAGAGAAGGTGGAGTCTGACTTCAGAGGCTGTAACACCCGGAACATGTGGGCGGGACTAAGAACAATGACAGACTACAAAGGAGCAGCGGGGGTGCTGCGGGAGTGTCTGCGTGCGCATCTCTCCCAGATGAGCTGAACAGCTTTTCTGCACGTTTTGAGAGCAGCCGGGCTCTGGAGGCACAGAAGGACCAGGAGCCCTGCTCTTTGTTTAAACAGGGCAGATGTGTGCAAATCCTTTAAAAGGGTTAACCCACACAAGGCTCCTGGACCTGATGGCATCCCTGGCCGTGTTCTCAGGGTGTGCAGTTCAGCTGGCAGAGGTTTTCACAGACATCTTCAACAGGTCCCTGCTGCAGTCTGTAGTCCCCACATGCTTCAAACACTCCACCATCGTTCCTGTCCCCAAAAAACAATAATCACCAGCCTCAACGACTACCGCCCAGTAGCACTCACCTCCATCATCATGAAGTGCTTTGAGCGGTTAGTCAAAACCTTCATCACCTCCTCCCTCCCTGACTCTCTGGACCCCCTGCAGTTTGCCTACAGAGCAAACAGGTCCACAGAAGACGCCATAGCCCCCCCCCCCCCCCCCCCCCCCCGCTCCACACTGCCCTCTCACACGGGACCAGAGAGAACAG
>JAAKFY010000018.1:38606976-38612119 GCA_011823955.1 Dissostichus mawsoni
GTGTGTACATGTATGTGTGTGTGTGTCAGGGTTACACTTATCCTTTTTTTTTTACATTTTGAAATTATTTTGGGTATTTTTTAAATGATTCTCTACAAACATTTTTCAGACGTTTATTGGAAAATGTTTTCTGAAACAAAAAGTCTTGACACATTTTTCAAAATGAATAAATTAGAAAAAAATGTCCACAGTTTATTTTTCCTGTCGTGTTTCATTCAGTCCCGACGTTACGAACAGTTCAGAGTTTATTCAGAAAAACACTTCTCAGATTTTCCTCTGGAAGATCAAACAGAAACATGACCCCCGTCTGGAAACACGCTAACCCCCCGTCTGGAAACACGCTAACCCCCGTCTGGAAACACGCTAACCCCCGTCTGGAAACACGCTAACCCCCGTCTGGAAACACGCTAACCCCCGTCTGGAAACACGCTAACCCCTGCCCAAAACCACATGCATAAAACCATTCCAGATCCAGTCTCTGAGACTCCAGCTGCGGTGCGTTCAGGGACAGCAGCAGGGTCAGAGCGGTGCGTTCAGGGACAGCAGGGGTCAGAGCGGTGCGTTCAGGGACAGCAGGGGTCAGAGCGGTGCGTTCAGGGACAGCAGGGGTCAGAGCGGTGCGTTCAGGGACAGCAGAGTCTGATAGCGATCCTTTAGAGTCGACCAGGAGAAGGACGAGGTGTCGACCTGAACAACAGAAGAAGAGGAAACACAAAGTCAGATTAGAGTTAGCTTCAAATCTCCACAAACAGAGAAACATGACTTACAAGCTAACTCTAAGCTAACAGAAGCTAGAAGCTAACGCTCAACCAACAAGACACATAGAAGCTAACTCTAAGCTAACAGAAGCTAGAAGCTAACGCTCAACCAACAAGACACATAGAAGCTAACTCTAAGCTAACAGAAGCTATAAGCTAACGCTCAACCAACAAGACACATAGAAGCTAACTCTAAGCTAACAGAAGCTAGAAGCTAACGCTCAACCAACAAGACACATAGAAGCTAACTCTAAGCTAACAGAAGCTAGAAGCTAACGCTCAACCAACAAGACACATAGAAGCTAACTCTAAGCTAACAGAAGCTAGAAGCTAATGCTCAACCAACAAGACACATAGAAGCTAACTCTAAGCTAACAGAAGCTAGAAGCTAATGCTCAACCAACAAGACACATAGAAGCTAACTCTAAGCTTTTTAGAGAGGTTTAGAAAAAAACCCCACTTCTGGGGTCATTTGGGTGGATTTGACCTATCTCTGGAACCCATTGGTCGATTTTGATGATTGACACCTCGTTTTAACCGTTGGAGCCAATAGAATCGAGAGGAGTTCCTAATCCACCTACACATTACCATGAGGAGTGAGAGTGATGCGCACGCAGCTTGCCCAAACCGCAAGCGATGTTACGCTCTGAAAATTGAAAACTAGGCTTATTGCCATAAATATGATGATGGATTATCAGTAATCATTTCAAAGTGACACAGACACATTGGATTAACCTATGGATTAACCTATGGATTAACCATTGGATTAACCTATGGATTAACCTATGGATTAACCTATGGATTAACCATTGGATTAACCTATGGATTAACCTATGGATTAACCTATGGATTAACCTATGGATTAACCTATGGATTAACCTATGGATTAACCATTGGATTAACCATTGGATTAACCTATGGATTAACCTATGGATTAACCTATGGATTAACCTTCAGCAGCGTTTTTATCGTTTTAATGCCATTGAACACAACTTTTGATCAGAACAACATTAAAGGTAAAACATATTTGCCGTTTTGGCTCAGTAAAGCCACGTTGTTTGTTGTCTGGGTTTGCCTTCGCTGCCCTGAGTTCTGATCGCTCAGTGATGATACTTATACCTCTAGAATCTGTGGAATCTCAGCTTTAATCTGATATCTTGTTTGTGCAGATCCGATAAGTAATAAAGTATTTCTACCGTGAGTTATGTGCTAAGTGCATTAGCACTCTTTCGCTTAGTGCTAATTCAGAGGCTCGGCTTTAGACTTGTGTTTTGTTTCGGTAAAAATGGTTCATATCGTCAGTTAGCTGAGTTTCTTCCGTTACGTGGGTATGACACATTCATAGGTTGTTAAATGTTAAGAAGCCCTGAGACAGTTTCGTGAAAAAAAACAACAGGTTAACATAATTTAGATGGGAACTACAAGCTAATAAAACCTAGAAGCTAACTCTGAGCTAATATCAAAGCTACGTTTTAAGCTAACAGAATCTTGAAGCTAACTGCTAACAATCATTTAACCAGGCATAGAGGCTGAATGAAAAACATGTTCCCGGTGCATTATGGGAAACAGAGTCCCGTTTATCTCTCCTCAGACGGCTGAATGAAAAACATGTTCCCGGTGCATTATGGGAAACGTAGTACTGTGTGTCTCTCCTCAGACGGCTGTAGTGTACCTTCACTGCGTGTCGCCGGGTGGCGTCCGGCCTCCTGCAGAGAGACTGTAGACGCTTCAGCAGCTGCTCAGGTGTGGAGTACAGGTACTCTGCTGCGTTCAGGGAACAGGAGAACAAACGTCAATCTGCACCTCTGATATATAAACTGTTTATAATATCTCAGAGTTACCTGAGGAGTCAGTTATTCTGTTACCTGGGAATATCTGATGTTACCTGGGAATATCTGATGTTACCTGGGAATATCTGATGTTACCTGAGAGTATCGGATGTTACCTGGGAATATCTGACGTTACCTGGGAATATCTGATGTTACCTGGGAATATCTGATGTTACCTGGGAATATCTGACGTTACCTGAGAGTATCTGACGTTACCTGGGAATATCTGATGTTACCTGGGAATATCTGATGTTACCTGGGAATATCTGACGTTACCTGAGAGTATCTGATGTTACCTGGGAATATCTGATTCTACCTGGGAATATCAGACGTTACCTGAGAGTATCTGATGTTACCTGAGAGTATCTGACGTTACCTGGGAATATCTGATGTTACCTGGGAATATCTGACGTTACCTGAGAGTATCTGATGTTACCTGGGAATATGATGTTACCTGAGAGTATCTGATGTTACCTGGGAATATCTGACGTTACCTGGGAATATCTGATGTTACCTGGGAATATCTGACGTTACCTGAGAGTATCTGATGTTACCTGGGAATATCTGATGCTACCTGGGAATATCAGACGTTACCTGAGAGTATCTGATGTTACCTGAGAGTATCTGATGTTACCTGGGAATATCTGATGTTACCTGAGAGTATCTGATGTTACCTGGGAATATCTGATGTTACCTGAGAGTATCTGATGTTACCTGGGAATATCTGACGCTACCTGGGAGTATCTGATGTTACCTGAGAGTATCTGATGTTACCTGGGAATATCTGTTACCTGAGAGTATCTGATGCTACCTGGGAATATCTGATGTTACCTGAGAGTATCTGATGTTACCTGGGAATATCTGACGTTACCTGGGAATATCTGATGTTACCTGGGAATATCTGATGCTACCTGGGAATATCTGACGTTACCTGAGAGTATCTGATGTTACCTGGGAATATCTGATGCTACCTGGGAATATCTGACGTTACCTGAGAGTATCTGATGTTACCTGAGAGTATCTGATGTTACCTGGGAATATCTGATGCTACCTGGGAATATCTGACGTTACCTGAGATATGATGTTACCTGGGAATATCTCGGGGTAAACCAGAGCTTTGGGACACAGAGGGTAGCAGCCGCAGTGAACCGCCTCCAACCTGAAGGCACAGGAGATAAAGGTTAAAACCGTCATTATTCTGTTAGTTCAACCTCTTTTCATTTGCTGACTGAAGCTGAGGTTCACCTGAGCTGCTTTACTTTGAAAATTTGAGGTTCACCTGAGCAGCTTTACTTTGAAAAGCTGAGGTTCACCTGAGCTGCTTTACTTTGAAAAGCTGAGGTTCACCTGAGCTGCTTTACTTTGAAAAGCTGAGGTTCACCTGAGCTGCTTTACTTTGAAAATCTGAGTTTCACCCGAGCAGCTTTACTTTGAAAAGCTGAAGTATAACGTTCACTCTCTTTCAAACGAAGAGCAACGTTTCCACTTCTAATGTTTGTTTTATTTTATTATTTATCTTTTCTATTATTTTAGTTATTTTTAGTGTTAAAGTAAAAATACTTTAATAAAGTGTTTTCTGTGTGTTTTCTGAGTTTTCTGTGTGTTTTCTGAGTTTTCTGTGTGTTTTCTGTGTTTTCTGAGTTTTCTGTGTGTTTTCTGTGTTTTCTGTGTGTTTTCTGTGTTTCTGTGTGTTTTCTGTGTGTTTTCTGTGTTTTCTATGTTTTCTGTGTGTTTTCTGTGTTTTCTGTGTTTCTATGTTTTCTGTGTTTTCTATTTTCTGTGTGTTTTCTGTGTTTTCTATGTTTTCTGTGTTTTCTGTGTGTTTTCTGTGTTTTCTGTGTGTTTTCTGTGTTTTCTGTGTGTTTTCTGTGTGTTTTCTGTTTTCTGTGTTTCTATGTTTTCTGTGTGTTTTCTGTGTGTTTTCTGTGTTTTCTATGTTTTCTGTGTTTTCTATGTTTTCTGTGTTTTCTATGTTTTCTGTGTGTTTTCTGTGTGTTTTCTGTGTTTTCTATGTTTTCTGTGTGTTTTCTGTGTGTTTTCTGTGTTTTCTATGTTTTCTGTGTGTTTTCTGTGTGTTTTCTGTGTTTTCTATGTTTTCTGTGTGTTTTCTGTGTGTTTTCTGTGTTTTCTATGTTTTCTGTGTGTTTTCTGTGTGTTCTGTGTTTTCTATGTTTTCTGTGTTTTCTAGTTTTTCTGTGTGTTTTCTGTGTGTTTTCTGTGTTTTCTATGTTTTCTGTGTTTTCTGTGTTTCTGTGTGTTTTCTGTGTTTTCTGTGTGTTTTCTGTGTTTTCTGTGTTTTTTGTGTGTTTTCTGTGTGTTTTCTGTGTGTTTTCTGTGTGTTTTCTGTGTTTTCTGTGTGTTTCTGTGTGTTTTCTGTGTTTTCTGTGTGTTTTCTGTGTGTTTTCTGTGTGTTTCTGTGTGTTTTCTGTGTTTTCTGTGTTTTCTGTGTGTTTTCTGTGTTTTCTATGTTTTCTGTGTTTTCTGTGTGTTTTCTGTGTGTTTTAGGTGTGCTCCTTGTAAATAAATAATAAGAGAGAGCAGAACATGAGTCAGAGA
>JAAKFY010000018.1:38613119-38630619 GCA_011823955.1 Dissostichus mawsoni
AAGTAGTAATACTACAGATATTATACTGAAGTAGTAATACTACAGATATATACTGAAGTAGTAATACTACAGATATTATACTGAAGTAGTAATACTACAGATATCATACTGAAGTAGTAATACTACAGAT
This sequence comes from Dissostichus mawsoni, assembly GCA_011823955.1. Taxonomy (NCBI): domain Eukaryota; kingdom Metazoa; phylum Chordata; class Actinopteri; order Perciformes; family Nototheniidae; genus Dissostichus; species Dissostichus mawsoni. Next base: position 38,613,250 of record JAAKFY010000018.1, read on the forward strand.
ATCATACTGAAGTAGTAATACTACAGATATTATACTGAAGTAGTAATACTACAGATATTATACTGAAGTAGTAATACTACAGATATTATACTGAAGTAGTAATACTACAGATATCATACTGAAGTAGTAAATACATATATACTGAAGTAGTAATACTACAGATATTATACTGAAGTAGAATACTACAGATATCATACTGAAGTAGTAATACTACAGATATCATACTGAAGTAGTAATACTACAGATATTATACTGAAGTAGTAATACTACAGATATCATACTGAAGTAGTAATACTACAGATATCATACTGAAGTAGTAATACTACAGATATTATACTGAAGTAGTAATACTACAGATATTATACTGAAGTAGTAATACTACAGATTATACTGAAGTAGTAATACTACAGATATCATACTGAAGTAGTAATACTATATCATACTGAAGTAGTAATACTACAGATATTATACTGAAGTAGTAATACAGATATATACTGAAGTAGTAATACATATCATACTGAAGTAGTAATACTACAGATATTATACTGAAGTAGTAATACTACAGATATCATACTGAAGTAGTAATACTACAGATTATACTGAAGTAGTAATACTACAGATATTATACTGAAGTAGTAATACTACAGATATTATACTGAAGTAGTAATACATATCATACTGAAGTAGTAATACTACAGATATTATACTGAAGTAGTAATACTACAGATATTATACTGAAGTAGTAATACTACAGATATCATACTGAAGTAGTAATACTACAGATATTATACTGAAGTAGTAATACATATCATACTGAAGTAGTAATACTACAGATATCATACTGAAGTAGTAATACTACAGATATCATACTGAAGTAGTAATACTACAGATATTATACTGAAGTAGTAATACTACAGATATCATACTGAAGTAGTAATACATATCATACTGAAGTAGTAATACTACAGATATTATACTGAAGTAGTAATACTACAGATATATACTGAAGTAGTAATACATATCATACTGAAGTAGTAATACTACAGATATTATACTGAAGTAGTAATACTACAGATATCATACTGAAGTAGTAATACTACAGATTCATACTGAAGTAGTAATACTACAGATATCATACTGAAGTAGTAATACTACAGATATTATACTGAAGTAGTAATACTACAGATATCATCTGAAGTAGTAATACTACAGATATCATACTGAAGTAGTAATACTACAGATATCATACTGAAGTAGTAATACTACAGATATCATACTGAAGTAGTAATACTACAGATATTATACTGAAGTAGTAATACTACAGATATCATACTGAAGTAGTAATACTACAGATATTATACTGAAGTAGTAATACTACAGATATTATACTGAAGTAGTAATACTACAGATATCATACTGAAGTAGTAATACTACAGATATCATACTGAAGTAGTAATACTACAGATATTATACTGAAGTAGTAATACTACAGATATCATACTGAAGTAGTAATACTACAGATATCATACTGAAGTAGTAATACTACATATCATACTGAAGTAGTAATACTACAGATATATACTGAAGTAGTAATACTACAGATATTCATACTGAAGTAGTAATACTACAGATATCATACTGAAGTAGTAATACTACAGATATTATACTGAAGTAGTAATACTACAGATATCATACTGAAGTAGTAATACTACAGATATCATACTGAAGTAGTAATACTACATATCATATGAAGTAGTAATAGTACAGATATCATACTGAAGTAGTAATACTACAGATATTATACTGAAGTAGTAATACTACAGATATCATACTGAAGTTGTAATACTACAGATATTATACTGAAGTAGTAATACTACAGATATCATACTGAAGTAGTAATACTACAGATATCATACTGAAGTAGTAATACATATCATACTGAAGTAGTAATACTACAGATATCATACTGAAGTAGTAATACTACAGATATTATACTGAAGTAGTAATACATATCATACTGAAGTAGTAATACTACAGATATATACTGAAGTAGTAATACTACAGATATCATACTGAAGTAGTAATACTACAGATATCATACTGAAGTAGTAATACTACAGATATCATACTGAAGTAGTAATACTACAGATATTATACTGAAGTAGTAATACTACAGATATCATACTGAAGTAGTAATACTACAGATATTATACTGAAGTAGTAATACTACAGATATCATACTGAAGTAGTAATACTACAGATATTATACTGAAGTAGTAATACTACAGATATATACTGAAGTAGTAATACTACAGATATCATACTGAAGTAGTAATACTACAGATATTATACTGAAGTAGTAATACTACAGATATCATACTGAAGTAGTAATACTACAGATATCATACTGAAGTAGTAATACTACAGATATCATACTGAAGTAGTAATACTACAGATATTATACTGAAGTAGTAATACTAAGATATCATACTGAAGTAGTAATACTACAGATATATACTGAAGTAGTAATACTACAGATATTATACTGAAGTAGTAATACTACAGATATTATACTGAAGTAGTAATACTACAGATATCATACTGAAGTAGTAATACTACAGATATCATACTGAAGTAGTAATACTACATATCATACTGAAGTAGTAATACTACAGATATTATACTGAAGTAGTAATACTACAGATATTATACTGAAGTAGTAATACTACAGATATTATACTGAAGTAGTAATACTACAGATATCATACTGAAGTAGTAATACTACAGATATCATACTGAAGTAGTAATACTACAGATATCATACTGAAGTAGTAATACATATCATACTGAAGTAGTAATACTACAGATATTATACTGAAGTAGTAATACTACAGATATCATACTGAAGTAGTAATACATATCATACTGAAGTAGTAATACTACAGATATCATACTGAAGTAGTAATACTACAGATATTATACTGAAGTAGTAATACATATCATACTGAAGTAGTAATACTACAGATATTATACTGAAGTAGTAATACTACAGATATTATACTGAAGTAGTAATACTACAGATATCATACTGAAGTAGTAATACATATCATACTGAAGTAGTAATACTACAGATATCATACTGAAGTAGTAATACTACAGATTATACTGAAGTAGTAATACTACAGATATTATACTAAGTAGTAATACTACAGATATCATACTGAAGTAGTAATACATATCATACTGAAGTAGTAATACTACAGATATTATACTGAAGTAGTAATACTACAGATATCATACTGAAGTAGTAATACTACAGATATCATACTGAAGTAGTAATACTACAGATATCATACTGAAGTAGTAATACTAAGATATCATACTGAAGTAGTAATACTACAGATATATACTGAAGTAGTATAATATCATACTGAAGTAGTAATACTACAGATATTATACTGAAGTAGTAATACTACAGATATCATACTGAAGTAGTAATACTACAGATATCATACTGAAGTAGTAATACTACAGATATTATACTGAAGTAGTAATACTACAGATATTATACTGAAGTAGTAATACTACAGATATTACTGAAGTAGTAATACTACAGATATCATACTGAAGTAGTAATACTACAGATATCATACTGAAGTAGTAATACTACAGATATCATACTGAAGTAGTAATACTACAGATATCATACTGAAGTAGTAATACTACAGATATCATACTGAAGTAGTAATACTACAGATATCATACTGAAGTAGTAATACTACAGATATCATACTGAAGTAGTAATACTACAGATATCATACTGAAGTAGTAATACTACAGATATCATACTGAAGTAGTAATACTACAGATATTATACTGAAGTAGTAATACTACAGATATCATACTGAAGTAGTAATACTACAGATATCATACTGAAGTAGTAATACTACTATCATACTGAAGTAGTAATACTACAGATATCATACTGAAGTAGTAATACTACAGATATTATACTGAAGTAGTAATACTACAGATATCATACTGAAGTAGTAATACTACAGATATTATACTGAAGTAGTAATACTACAGATATCATACTGAAGTAGTAATACTACAGATATCATACTGAAGTAGTAATACATATCATACTGAAGTAGTAATACTACAGATATCATACTGAAGTAGTAATACTACAGATATTATACTGAAGTAGTAATACATATCATACTGAAGTAGTAATACTACAGATATTATACTGAAGTAGTAATACTACAGATATCATACTGAAGTAGTAATACTACAGATATCATACTGAAGTAGTAATACTACAGATATCATACTGAAGTAGTAATACTACAGATATTATACTGAAGTAGTAATACTACAGATATCATACTGAAGTAGTAATACTACAGATATTATACTGAAGTAGTAATACTACAGATATCATACTGAAGTAGTAATACTACAGATATTATACTGAAGTAGTAATACTACAGATATTATACTGAAGTAGTAATACTACAGATATCATACTGAAGTAGTAATACTACAGATTATACTGAAGTAGTAATACTACAGATATCATACTGAAGTAGTAATACTACAGATATCATACTGAAGTAGTAATACTACAGATATCATACTGAAGTAGTAATACTACAGATATTATACTGAAGTAGTAATACTACAGATATCATACTGAAGTAGTAATACTACAGATATTATACTGAAGTAGTAATACTACAGATATTATACTGAAGTAGTAATACTACAGATATTATACTGAAGTAGTAATACTACAGATATCATACTGAAGTAGTAATACTACAGATATCATACTGAAGTAGTAATACTACATATCATACTGAAGTAGTAATACTACAGATATCTGAAGTAGTAATACTACAGATATTATACTGAAGTAGTAATACTACAGATCATACTGAAGTAGTAATACTACAGATATCATACTGAAGTAGTAATACTACAGATATCATACTGAAGTAGTAATACTACAGATATCATACTGAAGTAGTAATACATATCATACTGAAGTAGTAATACTACAGATATTATACTGAAGTAGTAATACTACAGATATCATACTGAAGTAGTAATACATATCATACTGAAGTAGTAATACTACAGATATCATGAAGTAGTAATACTACAGATATTATACTGAAGTAGTAATACATATCATACTGAAGTAGTAATACTACAGATATTATACTGAAGTAGTAATACTACAGATATTATACTGAAGTAGTAATACTACAGATATCATACTGAAGTAGTAATACATATCATACTGAAGTAGTAATACTACAGATATCATACTGAAGTAGTAATACTACAGATATTATACTGAAGTAGTAATACTACAGATATTATACTGAAGTAGTAATACTACAGATATCATACTGAAGTAGTAATACATATCATACTGAAGTAGTAATACTACAGATATTATACTGAAGTAGTAATACTACAGATATCATACTGAAGTAGTAATACTACAGATATCATACTGAAGTAGTAATACTACAGATATCATACTGAAGTAGTAATACTACAGATATCATACTGAAGTAGTAATACTACAGATATTATACTGAAGTAGTAATACATATCATACTGAAGTAGTAATACTACAGATATTATACTGAAGTAGTAATACTACAGATATCATACTGAAGTAGTAATACTACAGATATCATACTGAAGTAGTAATACTACAGATATTATACTGAAGTAGTAATACTACAGATATTATACTGAAGTAGTAATACTACAGATATCATACTGAAGTAGTAATACTACAGATATCATACTGAAGTAGTAATACTACAGATATTATACTGAAGTAGTAATACTACAGATATCATACTGAAGTAGTAATACTACAGATATCATACTGAAGTAGTAATACTACAGATATCATACTGAAGTAGTAATACTACAGATATCATACTGAAGTAGTAATACATATCATACTGAAGTAGTAATACTACAGATATTATACTGAAGTAGTAATACTACAGATATTATACTGAAGTAGTAATACTACAGATATTATACTGAAGTAGTAATACTACAGATATTATACTGAAGTAGTAATACTACAGATATTATACTGAAGTAGTAATACTACAGATATCATACTGAAGTAGTAATACATATCATACTGAAGTAGTAATACTACAGATATCATACTGAAGTAGTAATACTACAGATATTATACTGAAGTAGTAATACTACAGATATTATACTGAAGTAGTAATACTACAGATATCATACTGAAGTAGTAATACTACATATCATACTGAAGTAGTAATACTATAGATTACAAATACTCTGTCACAAGAAATTCAAGTTAAAGTCCTGGATTTAGAACTTAAACATCTCATAATTATTACTTTCTTATTCTAACTTTATCCATATTTCAGATTTTTACTCAGCATTTTGACTTTTTCATAGAAATCTTTTTTGTTGCAGTTTATTCTGACTTTTGTAGTTCAGAGAAAAAAGTCTGAATTTTGACTTTTTCTCAGCGTACCGGAATTTAACAAATGTTTTTTTGGGAGTTTGGGAAAAAAAGTCTGAATTTGGGGTTTTCTGACCAAAAGTGAAGGTTTATTTGAATTTTAAAAAGTCAGAAGTCAGAATTCTGCAAAATCTCAGACTTTTCAGACCAGATGTGAAGGTTTTGAGGTTTCAGAAAAAAGTAGGATTTTATATTTTTGTACTATTTTACGTTTTTTTACGTTACTATTTCAGCAGAATTCTGCTGAAGTCAGAATTTTGACTTTTGTCCAAATTCACTTTCTAACCGAAACTGAAGGTTTTTTTTAATCTCAGAATTTCGATTTTTCTGAAGATTCTGAAAAGTTGGATATTAAAAAAAAGAAATTCAGTTGACCGAAAAAAGTGAAGGTTTTATTGATTTCTCAGAAAAAGACAGTTTTGTGACTTTTCTCTCAGAATTCTGAAAACTCTCAGAATTTTCTGACCAGATGTGAATGTTTTTTAGAGGTTTGAGAAAAAGGGGAGACACAGGGAGGCTGTGGCTCAGTGGAATAGTGTGCTTTGTAACATGGGAGCTCTGGTTCAATCCCTCACTTAAACCCAAACTGCTCCTTTTGGGATTCTCCACAGAATTGATGTCACTTTGGGGAAAAGAGTCTAACAGATAATGTAATTATAGCCTAGATGTAAAAATGCTTTATGTTAAAAAAGGAAGCAAATAAAGTTAAATTCAATTCATGCATATTGTCCATTTATCAATGTACATGTATATGACTTATATTAATGTACATATGACCTATTGTCGAGCCGCTTAGGAACCAAGTAAAAAATGATGTGAATACATTGCCATCGTGTGATATTCTCAATCATTTTAATGCATTGCTTGACCTAGACAATAGGCGCTTTCAAACCAAGTACTTTGCCGTACTTAGTTCATGAGAAGTTAGTTCATCAGAACTCTTTAGTTCTGATGAACTAAAGAGCAGATCGCGTTCACACCAGAATAAGTCCCTGAGAGAGGATTAGGCAAATGAAGCCGCTGACGTCACTTCTTCTGCTTTGGGTTTACTGGCAGGCCGCAAACAACTTCACGGCGTATACTGCCGCCCGAAGTCCCCGGAGTTGGGGACTGGCTTCAGTAGAAGCTGCTGGGACTCCCAGCAGCTTCTACTGAAGCCTTCCGAGTAAATCGCCAGAACGCCGACACCTCCTCATCTCCACCGCTCCCATGTTTTCTTTTGTGTTGCCATAAGTTATTCTCTCTGCGTTTGTGCGCTGGGCTAATGCTAATGGTAATAATGCTAATGCGAGGAAAATAAAATGGCGGCTTCACAAAACTTTTTGGGAGTTTTACGGGGCGTGGTTTGCAATCCGCCCAGCCAATCAGACATGGGAACCTTTTTCTCCCAGGAAAGTACCTCTCTCTAGCAGGACTGAAAAGGGGTTGGAAAGGTTCTCATGAACTAAGTTCTCGTTCCGGATTGTTTTGGTGTGAACGCAAATCTTCGGAACTATATCGGAACTATACTGGGAAAAGTACTCCGGTGTGAAAGCGCCTATTGTATGCTTTGACACCAAGTTGGACCTTCTAAGTGGCTTGGAAGCCGAGATATTGGCACTTATAGCTTTTGCATGGCTGCTCATCTTGGAAATCTAAGATGGCCGCCATCCGCCATCTTGATGAAATGGCTCCCCCCAAAATGTAAAGCTATGGTGATTTAGAACACATGGAAAAAATGTGGTGCTTTTATCCAGCGTGTCCCCATCCTTCTCAAATCTGGTCATATGCATAGACTGTATATATAAATAATGTATATAATGACATATAATTATAATAATACTAATAATAATATATATATAATGTAATAATAATGTACGAGGATGACCTTATTTTACCAACCTCACACAGAAGCCTTTTGTTCTACAGTATAATCCTTCTTAATGTTTGTTATGACCTGGCTCAAAAGGCCACAACAAAGAGGAGACACACCATGTCAAAGGTTATCAAAAGATGTTTATTTAGAACAAACAAGTCAAATGTCGAATTGCTCATACTCAACAGAGCCGGGTGCCTGCAGGGAAAACAGAGAGAGAAACAGAGAGGAGCAGAGAGGCTTTAAATAGCTGCAGGGCACCAGACCCAGGTGCCCTGAGTTACTGCAATCAATGCAATCACCACAGCAGTGACAGGACAGCCACACCCTCTCCAATGATGAACCCACAGGGGCATCACAGCCCCCCCCTTAAGACGGGGCCCCAAAGGGATCCACGACAAACCAACATCCTCCTGTGTAATATTGACCATCAGGTGTGTGTCCAGTATGGACTTTTTTCATGCGTCTTTTCATGAATGTCACTTCGTCCATGTTTCTGATCCCATAGTCCTTAAGCCTCATCTTGTCCTCGTCAAGCTTTTCCCCTTGAAATACTAACAGAAAAGATCTCCAAACATATCCCCATCTGACTTGTTTCACTCCGCCTTCACGTTGTTGTTTCAGCCCCATGAATCTGCGAATGGCCTTCTTCAGATCCAAGACGGTTGCATTTTGTACCACAACTATGGGCATAATCTCTCCATCTGCCTTTAAAACCCTGACAGTCATGGCTTGGCCGTACTCCAAAGCAATCTGGGAATTAACCTCCTCCAAATTTACCTGAATTGGCAGATCACAGAGTAAAGGGTCCTGAACAAGTTGAGCAAGACCCTCCTCGAATATATCCAGGATCTCTGAGTGAGGAAGAGTCTCCTCGTCTTCCTCCTCCTTTGACACAGACGAAGGGAGATCAGGCAGTGAGACCACCTGTTCAACACCACTTTTTCTACACTCCGAAACAGGCGGGTCAGCAGACATCCTACGGCTCTGCGCACGCGTCACAGCACAAACTGGAAACACACTTGGAAATTGCAAACCGCTCTCATCTGGCTCCCAGATGCCACGGCCTGGAAACCACCACAGGCGGTGGCACCCCTGCCCACACAGCACTACCAGCGAGATCGTTGCCCAAAATCATATGTACCCCATCAAGTGGCAACGCGGGACGCACGCCGATAGACACAACTCCCCGCACCAGCTCACAATCCAGCACTATTGTATGACGTGCACAGGAATCAAGCCCATCTCCATGCCCCTCATCAGCACAAAATCCCCGTCTCTGTCTCTGACGAAAAAGGCAACACTGACTCAACAATAAATGAGTATCTAGCTGCTGTGTCACGCAACACCTTAATCGGAACATACTTGTCACTACCGACTACTGATACAACGGCTTCCGTTATGAACGGCTCAAAACCAGAACCCACATCCAAGTCGGCACAAACCAGCTTCTTATCAGGCACCATGCCCGATCCTACACCCTGCGGCTTTTTAACCAAAACGGCAGAACACACATGGCTGGAGCATGTGATGAAAAACTAGGCTTCCCCTCAGGTTCCAGCAACGGACACTGATCCTTCCAATGACCCTCTCCTCGGCAATAATTACATTGGCCCACTCTGGCGCCCTCGGGTCGCCCCGGACCTGCAAATCTACGGGAGGAGCCTGGTGAAAACTTTGCACCACCGCGGGAATAGCCACCATCTTCTCCACGTCTCCAATCACCCCTAGAACACTTCTCTGTAAAACTGCCCTTATGCGTCAACACAAAATCATCCGCTAATTCGGCAGCTCTAAGCGCGGTGGAAGGCTTCTGCTCATTTACATAAGTGGCCACACGCTGAGGGATAACATCTTTAAACTGTTCCAATACAATCAGCTCACAAAGACCGTCAAAACTGGCAACCTTTGCTGCCGCGCACCACCGCTGAAAATGAGAAGTCAAATCACGGATAAACTCCACATTTGTCTGCTTATCCCCCTTGACCCAACTTCTGAACTTACGATACGCTTCAGGAACCAGTTCGTATGATTTTAACACCGCTGATTTTACTCTAGCATAGTCCAAAGCATTTTCGCCACAAATAGCTGAATAGCCTCTTGTGCTCGCCCAGTGAGTACACACTGAAGTAACAGCACTCTGTCCGAATCTGACCAGTTTCTTGCCGCAGCTACGCGTTCAAATAGGGTGAAAAAAAGTCAGGGTCACGCTCATTAAACTTTGGCACCAACCGCAAGTTAGAAATAACATCGCCACTACCTGATGCCGAACCATCAGAAGAAAGCTTGCCCTCTCCAATCAGCCGTAATCTAGCATGTTCCACCTCACATTTCATCTTTTCCACCTCCAGCACCTTCTCCACCTCTAAACGCTTCTCTACCTCCTGCTGCTGAACCTCAACTCCAACTGCAACTTCTCCTGCTCAAACTGCATGGCCAAAAGCTCTTTTTGCTGCTCGAACGTCAAACCAGCTGTCTGAACCACTACCGGCACGACCCCTGCCACACCAAACTCACTCTTCTGCAACACCCCCTGCTCAAACAAAGATGACACGATGACAGCCTTAATCTCATCTTTCCGCTTGCTCCCTACAACAGCAATTTTATAATGCTCTGCTATATCGACCAACTGCGCCTTCTTGCAATCATCTAAGAAAGACACTGAGGGCGCATCCACAAACGCCGACAAAGAAGCCATAATATTACCTATAACCAATCAGAAAGCAAATGTAAAACTGCCAACATGCATGGGCAAAAGACAAACCCAACAGAGAATTTCCCCCTAACTGCCTAACCAAAATCTTAATAATCTCACCTAGTCTTCATGTGGCTTGCGGCGGGTAATTACGCACTGGAACCCAGCGGAGTTGTGGAGCGACCTGCACGCAGGCAACACCACAAAATCACGCGGACGTGCCCCCGAGACAGCTGTCCGAAAACAGCTGACACTAACCACGTCGCCACAACACTATGAAAAAAAACAAACAGACGCAACCCAAGGGGAAACGCCACTTAAGCCTAGCGGGGAAATCCCTTTACAAAAGCGTAACAAACAGCAACATCTTACCTTCTGATTGGCACACAAAACCTGACGCCATGTCAAACACTAAAGCTTCCTGAAACACAAAAGACATGATGTGTCCCCCAAATAGCAGCGCCAAGCCAGCACAGAGCTGGACCACAACAACTGATCAGCTGCTCAATGACACCATGTGCTCGGAGCACTACAACATTTTTAAACAACTTCCACAAATAACCCGCCGGACGAGCCCCCATCTGTTATGACCTGGCTCAAAGGCCACAACAAAGAGGAGACACACCATGTCAAAGGTTATCAAAGATGTTTATTTAGAACAAACAAGTCAAATCCAGTCGAATTGCTCATACTCAACAGAGCCGGGTGCCTGCAGGGAAAAACAGAGAGAGAAACAGAGAGGAGCAGAGAGGCTTTAAATAGCTGCAGGGCACCAGACCCAGGTGCCCTGAGTTACTGCAATCAATGCAATCACCACAGCCCTGAGTTACTGCAATCAATGCAATCACCACAGTCCTGAGTTACTGCAATCAATGCAATCACCACAGTCCTGAGTTACTGCAATCAATGCAATCACCACAGCAGTGACAGGACAGCCACACCCTCTCCAATGATGAACCCACAGGGGCATCACAATGTTTTACACTTCTCCATTATGTTTTAACTTGTATGCTATGGATAGCATCGTTAGCACAGCTGTAGCTTCCTCTCGCTCGTTAGCTGAATAAAAAGACCAGTAAGAAATAAAGTGCTTGTTTTTTACTTACCGAAGAAACTGCATTCAGGGACAGTTTGTTTTAACCGCAGAGCCAGAAGATAAGTCCGATATTTAAATGAAGAATACTCCACCAGGCACCAACACAACAAACACGTCCGAGTTCAAGTTGTGTTCCCCGGATCCCCTGTAGCATCCTGGAGCTAACATTACATTTCATTTAGCTGATGCTTTTATCCAAAGTGACTTACAATAAGTGCATTTGACCAAGAAGATACAAACTTGAAGAAAATAGAATCATAGAAGTACATCAGGTTTCATAGAGCTAAAACATTTCAAGTGCTACTCAACAGGCTTTAGATAAGCCAGTCCTTTGTTAGTATATAAGTGCTTTTTATTTTGTTTTTTTGTTTTTGTTTTTTCATTTATCGCTCGAAGTGGAGTCGAAAGAGATGAGTTTTCAGTCTGCGCCGGAAGATGTATAAGCTTTCTGCTGTCCTGATTTCAATGGGGAGCTCATTCCACCATTTTGGAGCCAGGATAGCAAACCCACGTGTTTCTGCTGATGGGAACTTGGGTCCCCCTCGCAGTGCGGGTGCAGCGAGCCGTTTGGCTGATGCAGAGCGGAGTGTGCTGGGGTGTACAGTTTAACCATGTCCTGGATGTAGGAAGGGCCAGATCCATTCACAGCATGGTACGCAAGTACCAGTGTCTTGAAGTGGATACTAGTAGAGATGGCAAATCCGGATCCTTTTACGGAATCTGAGTCTTCTGAGTCAGTCATTGAAGAGATCCGGATCATACGAGTCCTTTGAGTCATATGAGTCAGCATCACCGAGAGCGTAGAAATCCTACCGGTGAAACCGAAAAGTTGTTGCATTTCACGAGCATATTAAACTAACGTTACATTAACGTCCGCTACACAGTGTCTTTTGCTTTAATAAAAAATGTTGATCACAAAAAAAAAGGGTTATTTTGCGATTTGGCGAATCTGAGTCTGTTGTTGACTCGTGCATGACGACGAGTCTGCTGGATCTCTGGATCTGCTGCAATACGGTTACGGCTCTGAGTCCGCACGAGTCTGCTATGTTTTGCACAGTGAGTCAGGATTTGCGAATCTCTGAGTCTGCTGTTGACTCGTGCACAATAGCCGCGGGAAGTAGGGTGCTGGAGGCGGGGCTGCGAATGGTGTGAATTTGAAAAACTTCATGTTACTGTCGTTGAAATCTCTCCCCACTTTTGTCCGCACCCCCTAAGTAAAATGACTTCCCAGTTCCCGCGGCTATGCTCGTGCATGACGAGTCTGGATCTCTGGATCTGCTATACGGTTACGGCTCTGAGTCCCCACGAGTCTGCAGGAAGTGAAGGAAGTTCCCTTGATTCAGTGAGTCAGGATTTGCGAATCTGAGTCTGCTGTTGACTCGTGCATGATGAGTCTGCCTGGATCTCTGGATCTGCTACGGTCACGGCTCTGAGTCTGCACGAGTCTGCAGGAAGTTTCACTGATCCGCGTCCCCTGAGCCAAACGATAACGTCTGGCAGCTATACTACTTGCTAAAGGCTAGGCAGATGGACTGGGGTACGTTGTAATGTGATTTTACATGTTATAAGGAGGGTAGCGAGTGACGCAATTTATAGTTTTAATTTGTACACCAGGTGTAGGACTCAAAGGACTCGGGTTAATCGAGAGGGGAGACTCGTCACGACCAGCTTACTAGGATCCGGGTTAATGATCCGGATGAATCAGGACTCACCTATCTCTAGATTCTAGCAGTTACTGGAAGCCAGTGAAGTGAGCGGAGGAGCGGCGTGGTGTGGGAAAATGTAGGAAGGTTGAAGACCACACGAGCCGCTGCATTCTGGATGAGCTGCAGAGGTCGGATGGCACATGCAGGTAGACCAGCCAGGAGGGAGTTGCAGTAGTCTAACAGAGCTAACGGCGCTAACGGAGCTAACGGAGCCACTAGCAGAGAGACAGAAAGCTAACAGAGCTAACAGAGCTAACGGAGCCACTAGCAGAGAGACAGAAAGCTAACGGAGCTAACAGAGCTAACGGAGCCACTAGCAGAGAGACAGAAAGCTAACGGAGCTAACGGAGCTACTAGCAGAGAGACAGAAAGCTAGAAGCAGCAGTCACCGCAGAGACCTGTCACTCAAGGTGACCACGCCCTAATTTATGCAAAGGCTTTAAGACTTAATATAACTAAAAGGGTTGTGTTATAAAAACATTCACCCCCCAATCCATTGTCATGAAGGTGGAATCTAACTATATCCAGAATAAGTTTGATTGGATCCAGGGGTAGAAACATGTTTATTTCTGCTGTAAAGTTGGGCATTTTAACATGGGGTCTATGGAAATGGCTCCTTTCTGCAGCCATCCCCTATCGGCCAATAGATGAACTGCAGCTTGTGGCACTTCCTTATGGGCTTCCCAACTCTGCCCCAGAGTTTGTCGCTTGGTCATAAGCCGCCGTACGATGACTAAATGTGAGGTTTGAGAAAAAATTCTGAATTTTTACTTTTTTCCCTCAAGATTCTGAAAAAAGTCAGAATTTGACTTTCTGACCAAAACTGAAGGTTTTTTTAGTTTTGAGAAAAAAGTCCGAATTTTTTGTTTTTCCACTTTGTGAATTTTGTTTTAGATTATGGTCAGATCTGATACTGGAGGGGGGGTGGCTGTTAAATAGTGTTATAAGACTAAAAGCTATGACATCATTTATTGCAGATTTATCATTTAAAAGCGCAGAAAAAACTGGAGCTTTGAAAGTATTCAGAATCATCTTAAATGTTAAATATAAGATCAACATTTCAGAGTCAGTTAAATAAGCAGTGCAGTCTTCCCATTGATTTCTAGAAGGCTTTGCATTATTAACATTTGTTTCTGAGACCTCTATATGAAGGACCTCCATCAGAAGGACCTGAGACCTCCATCAGAAGGACCTGAGACCTCCACCAGAAGGACTTGAGACCTCCATCAGAAGGAGGTCTCAAACGTGTGTGTAGACGGTGGAAGCAGGGAGAGGTATATACGTGCCTTGATCCCTGCCGAGTCGACACACAACTGTTGATTGGTGTCAGTGCCAAAAAACTTTTTAGGAGCAATGCTCTCATGGTATAGATGTGGCGCATACATCTTAGGGGCTGATTCGATTCAGCCCCTAGTTTAGCTGCTATAGGCTTAGTTTGTCGGGGGACACTTTACTTTACTTCTTCCTTCTCTCTGTCTGTACCTGTGTACTCTCATGTTCCAATAACCCAGCTTCCCCAAATGTCTTTTTGGTGTCTATCTACGCCGGACCCTGAGTCGTGGCTGATCCTGTTGCTGTGGTCCTGAGTCCTGGATCGCGAGCCCTGGATCTTGAGTCGTGGCTGTGCCTGTTGCTGTGGTCCTGGATCATAAGTCCTGGATGGATATCCTCGTGGATTCATCTTCTTATTATAGACACATGCATTTCCAAACATTTGGACTACCTATGTTGTAAATGTATTATCTTCTCAATTTACACACGGCATCTATTGCACGTCTGTCCGTCCTGGGAGAGGGATCCCTCCTCTGTTGCTCTCCCTGAGGTTTCTCCCATTTTTTTCCCCCTTAAACTGTGGGGTTTTTCCTTTTTCTGGAAGTTTTTCCTTGTACGATGTGAGGGTCTCAGGACAGAGGGTGTCGTATTGTCTACTGATATTCTGTACAAACTGTGAAGTCCACTGAGACAAATGTAACATTTGTGATATTGGGCTATATAATAAACATTGATTGATGATTGATTGATTGACCTGAGACCTCCACCAGAAGGACCTGAGACCTCCATCAGAAGGACCTGAGACCTCCACCAGAAGGACCTGAGACCTCCATCAGAAGGACCTGAGACAGGACCTGAGACCTCCACCAGAAGGACCTGAGACCTCCACCACAAGGACCTGAGACCTCCATCAGAAGGACCTGAGAGCCTTCAGTTTGCATCCTGACTCTGCTGCCCCCTGCTGGAGGACCTGAGACCTCTATATGAAGGACCTAAGACCTCCACCAGAAGGACCTGAGACCTCCACCACAAGGACCTGAGACCTCCATCAGAAGGACCTGAGAGCCTTCAGTTTGCATCCTGACTCTGCTGCCCCCTGCTGGAGGACCTGAGACCTATATATGAAGGACCTAAAACCTCCACCAGAAGGACCTGAGAGCCTTCAGTTTGCATCCTGACTCTGCTGCCCCCTGCTGGAGGGTCCAAGCACTGCAGAGAGATCCAATGCCCAATCAAAACCTACTGTTAGAATCACGTTTATACTTATATTTCAATATATTTACTGTATTGAAGTAACTTATAATCACTTATATATAGTACCTTATTTTAAAGAATAATCGTTTTGAAAATGTTCGTATCAAACATTTTTCTGTAAATCCCTCAGTTTCATTGTATTGCATTTCATGATGCAATCTACATTTCATGATGCAATCTACATTTCATGATGCAATCTACATTTCATGATGCAATCTACATTTCATGATGCAATCTGCATTTCATGATGCAATCTGCATTATGCTTACTGCTAACTAGTGATGGGGTCTTTACTCAAAAAAAGTAATATATTACATATTACTCATTACGTTAAAAAAAAGTAATATATTACTTTACTTCGTTACTCTCTACATAAAGTAACTCCTTACATTACTCCTTACATTACTTTTGCGTTACTCAGCAACAGCCTAGCCAAAACAAAAAACGTAGGCCTACATGTGCACACATAACAATTACTATTGCATTTAGGAAGACATAACACAAGTTAATAACGCTGAAAATCCTAGTTGTTGCTCCATGTTCGGAGTCGGCACTCACTCAACATCATCACTGTGGGTTCGGGGGTCTTTAGCTACTAGCTTGGTGTTAGCATGTTGCCTCTGCAGGTGCTTGGAGAGGTTTGATGTTGTTGTTTGCAGCATTGCACCTTACCGTCACATTCCTGTCCTTCTGACTAATTTTAAATATAGGGCATACCTCCACTCCTCGAAAGTTATAGCTGTTGATGTCTCTGTCTCAGTCTGCAGCTCAACCCCTGTGACAGCTGCATGTGGACAAGTCGCGCAAATGTTACGCAAATATAAACCTGCGGTGGAAATCCCTCTAGTGAATAGAAATATTTAAAATAGTTAAAAGTTAGACCATCACATTTACCAATCTTATCTACCCCTGGAACTAGCTAAACTAGTTATAGGGTGTTGG
>JAAKFY010000018.1:38635619-38683119 GCA_011823955.1 Dissostichus mawsoni
GTTTCATCATGGATTCATCATGGATTCATCATGGATTCATCATGGATTCATCATGGTTTCATCATGGATTCATCATGGATTCATCGTGGTTTCAGCATGGTTTCATCGTGGATTCATCATGGTTTCATCGTGGATTCATCATGGGTCCATCATGGATTCATCTGTTTCCACTGGAACACACTTTAGTGAAAGAGTCTCTTTAGAGCGCTCATTGTCAGAGGTCTCATGGATCCGGATAATCTGGAACTGCTTTAAAGACGTCACTTTTTAAAGACTTTATTAATAATATTCAGTTTGTTCTCTTGGGCCATCACAGGGGAATCCTCTGCTATTGAAATATTAAAGAAGAGATGTAGTAAAGTATTTCCCTCTAAGATGTAGAAGTGTCACAGCAGGGGTCCTCTGGAGACCCTCAGCAGGTCCAGGTGAGTCTACCTGAGTCTCTGTCCATGGGGACATGAGGGACGTTTCACAGGTACAGAACATTTTAAATGAACTCTAATTCTTTATCTCTCTTTTACCATCTGATTTTGGACTTAAACTCCCACTGTACATATTACATTTATATCTAATATAATATTTAATAATCCATTCCTTGCACAATTAATGTATATATATCCTGCTTTATATTTTGTTACTGTCATTTTGTATTTCCACATGTATATTTTCTACTTCTTTAATGCAATTTTATTTCTATTTGAGATGTTTACATTTTGGATTGTTTATTTCTAGTCTTTTAATTCCTCTGATGTGCAATACCTTGTATTTTTATGCTGCTGCGACGCATACATTTCCCCAATTGGGATTGATAAAGTACTTCTTATCTTATCTTATCTGATATCATTGTATTATATTCTGTTAGGGTTACGGGAAAGGTAGGACCCAAATGCAGAATACAAAAAAGGGAAAAAGGTCTATGAACAAAAAGCGAGCTTTATTACAAAAGCTGGAGAACAAAACATGGCATGAAACTCACAGGTAGCATGGAGGGAGACAGGAAAGAAACAATGAACCGACAGGGGAACACAGGGAAAGACAAGACTAAATACAGGGAGGGGTAATCACGAGACGAGAAACAGCCGGGCAGGGGAGGAGAAACACAAGGGCAACAGGTGAACACAATCAGACAATCAGACACACCAGGGAAACTAACGACAGGGAGGAAAACACAGGGAGAAGGACCAGACAAGAGACAGGGAGGAACACACAGGGAGAAGGACCAGACAAGAGACAGGGAGGAAAACACAGGGAGAAGGACCAGACAAGAGACAGGGAGGAAACACAGGGAGAAGGACCAGACAAGAGACAGGGAGGAACACACAGGGAGAAGGACCAGACAAGAGACAGGGGGAAACACAGGGAGAAGGACCAGACAAGAGACAGGGAGGAACACACAGGGAGAAGGACCAGACAAGAGACAGGGAGGAAAACACAGGGAGAAGGACCAGACAAGAGACAGGGAGGAAACACAGGGAGAAGGACCAGACAAGAGACAGGGAGGAAAACACAGGGAGAAGGACCAGACAAGAGACAGGGAGGAAAACACAGGGAGAAGGACCAGACAAGAGACAGGGAGGAACACAGGGAGAAGGACCAGACAAGAGACAGGGAGGAAACACAGGGAGAAGGACCAGACAAGAGACAGGGAGGAAAACACAGGGAGAAGGACCAGACAAGAGACAGGGAGGAACACACAGGGAGAAGGACCAGACAAGAGACAGGGAGGAACACACAGGGAGAAGGACCAGACAAGAGACAGGGAGGAACACACAGGGAGAAGGACCAGACAAGAGACAGGGAGGAACACACAGGGAGAAGGACCAGACAAGAGACAGGGAGGAACACACAGGGAGAAGGACCAGACAAGAGACAGGGAGGAAAACACAGGGAGAAGGACCAGACAAGAGACAGGGAGGAAAACACAGGGAGAAGGACCAGACAAGAGACAGGGAGGAAAACACAGGGAGAAGGACCAGACAAGAGACAGGGAGGAAACACAGGGAGAAGGACCAGACAAGAGACAGGGAGGAACACACAGGGAGAAGGACCAGACAAGAGACAGGGAGGAAAACACAGGGAGAAGGACCAGACAAGAGACAGGGAGGAACACACAGGGAGAAGGACCAGACAAGAGACAGGGAGGAAAACACAGGGAGAAGGACCAGACAAGAGACAGGGAGGAAAACACAGGGAGAAGGACCAGACAAGAGACAGGGAGAACAGAACATCAAAACAAACCCCAAAACTCAACACACAAAACCCAAATCGTGACATAACCCCCCCCTCAAGGGACGGACTCCAGACGTCCCACACAAAGTCCATATTTCCAAAAGGGTGGGTGAGGGGGTCCGGAGGACGGGTCTGGACCGAGCCCGGAGGCACGGCAGAGGACCAGAAAGGGGTCTCGGGCGGACGGCCCGGGGGCAAGGCAGAGTTCGAGGACGGGGACTCGGGCGGACGGCCCGGGAGCAAGGCAGAGGAACAGGAGGTGGTCTCGGGCGGACGGCCCAGGGGCAAGGCAGAGGAACAGGAGGTGGTCTCGGGCGGACGGCCCGGGGGCAAGGCAGAGGAACAGGAGGTGGTCTCGGGCGGACGGCCCGGGGGCAAGGCAGAGGACCAGGAGGTGGTCTCGGGCGGACAGCCCGGGGGCAAGGCAGAAGAACAGGAGGTGGTCTCGGGCGGACGACCCAGGGGCAAGGCAGAGGACCAGGAGGTGGTCTCGGGAGGACGGCCCGGGGGCAAGGCAGAGTTCAAAAAGGGGCGAAGGCCGCGGCTGGAAGAGTCAGGAGGCCGGGCCCGAGGGCGAAGGCCGTGGCTGGGGGAGTCAGGAGGCCGGGCCCGAGAGCGAAGACGGCGGCTGGAAGAGTCAGGGGGCCGGGCCCGAGGGCGAAGAAGAAGGCGGTGACGGGACAGCTCTGGAGGATGGGCAGGAAGGCCATGACGGGACAGCTCAGGAGGCCGGGCAGGACCCGGTGTCGGCCGGACAGGAACCGGAGCCGACGGGACAGGCGTAGACGGGATCCTGGACATGACATGGGCTGGTGTCAATGAGCCCCCGGAATGAGCAAGGACTGGTGTCGACTGGACCCCCAACAGAACAGGACACAGAGTTGGCAGGACCCCCGGTGGAACAGGTGTCGGCGAGACCTCCAACAGGACAGGACACAGAGTTGGCAGGGCCCCCAGTGGAACAGGTGTTGGCGGAACCTCCAACAGGACAGGACACCGAGTCGGCAGGACCGCCGGTGGAACAGGTGTCGGCGGAACCTCCAACAGGACAGGATATGGGGTTGGCAGGACCCTCAGCGGAACAGGTCTCGGCAGAACCCCCAACGATACTGGACGTGGAGTTGGCAGGACCCTCAGCGGAACCCCCAACACCACAGGACATGGAGTTGGCAGGACCCTCAGCGGAACCCCCAACGCCACAGGACATGGAGTTGGCAGGACCCCCGGCAGAACAGTAGTCGGTGGGACCTCCAACGGCAAAGGACATAGGGTTGGCAGGACCCCCGGCAGAAGAGTAGTCGGCGGGACCCCCAACGGGACAGGACATAGGGTTGGCAGGATCCCCGGCAGAAGAGTAGTCAGCGGAACCCCCAACGGGACAGGACATGGAGTTGACAGGACCCCCGGCAGAAGAGTAGTCGGCGGGACCTCCAACGGCACAGGACATAGGGTTGGCAGGACCCCCGGCAGAAGAGTAGTCGGCGGGACCCCCAACGGGACAGGACATAGGGTTGGCAGGATCCCCGGCAGAAGAGTAGTCAGCGGAACCCCCAACGGGACAGGACATGGAGTTGGCAGGACCCCCGGCAGAAGAGTAGTCGGCGGGACCTCCAACGGCACAGGACATAGGGTTGGCAGGACCCCCGGCAGAAGAGTAGTCGGCGGGGCCCCCAACGTGACAGGACATGGAGTTGGCAGGACCCCGGCAGAAGAGTAGTCGGCGGAACCCCCAACGGGACAGGACATGGAGTTGGCAGGACCCCCGGCAGAAGAGTAGTCGGCGGGACCTCCAACGGCTCAGGACATAGGGTTGGCAGGACCCCTGGCAGAAGAGTAGTCGGCGGGGCCCCCAACGGGAAAGGACAGGGAGTTGGCAGGACCTCCGACGAAACAGGTGTCGGCTGGACCCCCAACGGCACAGGACATAGGGTTGGCAGGACCCCCGGCAGAAGAGTAGTCGGCGGGGCCCCCAACGGGACAGGACAGGGAGTTGGCAGGACCCCCAGCGGAACCTCCAACGGACCAGGACATTGGGTAGGGACTTGAGAGGGGACTCGAGAGGTGACTTGAAAGGGGACTTGAGACGGAACTCGAGAGGAAACTCGAGAGGGAACTCGAGAGGAGACTCGAGAGGGGACTTGAGAAGGGACTTGGAAGGGGACTTGAAAAGAGACTCGAGAGGTGACTAGAGAGGGAACTTGAGTAGGGACTGGAGTTGGGACTAGAGAAGGGACTGGAGATGGGACTGGAGATGGGACTCGAAAGGGGACTTGAGAAGGGACTTGAGAGGGAACTCGAGAGGGAACTTGAGTCTGCCGGTATGCCGACAGGACACGAGGGGTTGGCGTCGGCCGGAGAGCCAACAGGACACGAGGGGTTGGCGTCGGCCGGAGAGCCAACAGGAGACGAGGAGCTGGAGTCGGCCGGTACGCCGACAGGAGGCGAGGTGCTGGAGTCGGCCGGTACGCCGACAGGACACAGGGAGCTGGCGTCGGCCGGAGAGCCAACAGGTGACGAGGAGCCGGAGTCGGGACCATGGCTGCTGCGTCCGGTACTGGAGCCGGAACCATGGCTGGTGGGGCTGGAGCTGGGGCCGTAACCATGGCTGCTGGGGCCGGAACCATGGCTGCTGGGGCCGGCACTGGAGTCGGAACCATGGCTGCTGGGCACGTAACTGGGGCCGGAACCATGGCTGTATGGGCCGGTTCTGGAGCAGGGACCATGGCTGCTGGGCACGGAACCGGAACACGGAACCATGGCTGTGTGGGATGGTACTGGAGCACGGTACCATGGCTGTGTGGGCCGGCACTGGAGCACGGAACCATGGCTGTGTGGACCGGTACTGGAGCCGGAACCATGGCTGCTGGGGCCGAAACTGGAGTCGGAAACATGGCTGCTGGGGCCGGAACTGGAGCCGGAAACATGGCTGCTGGGGCCGCAACTGGGGTCGGAACCATGGCTGCTGGGGCCGGAACCGGGGCCTGAACCATGGCTACTGGGGCCGGAACCATGGCTGCTGGGGCACCGGCTGGAATCCTGGCCTTACGTCTCCTAGAGACCTTTTGGAGGCTCCGTGGACCTCCTGAGGCAAGGCGGGATCCCAAGAAGGGGTTTGAGGCTTGAGGCTGGTACTCAGGGCTGCTTGTAAAAACCTTAAGCCACTCGGGCAACAAGCTCCAGAGCCAGGGCTTGTTGGCCACCTCCATGCGTACCTCCTTCAGGGCAGCCTCCTTGGCCGCTCTGGATGAGACTCTCATCCACTTGTAAAAATTACACTCAGGAGCGTACATCAGCGGATCCAACTCTTGAGGGGAAAAAAACTGCTGGGTCCAAAATTGGTCGGTTCATTCTGTTAGGGTTACGGGAAAGGTAGGACCCAAATGCAGAATACAAAAAAGGGAAAAAGGTCTATGAACAAAAAGCGAGCTTTATTACAAAAGCTGGAGAACAAAACATGGCATGAAACTCACAGGTAACACAAGGTAGCATGGAGGGAGACAGGAAAGACTAACAATGAACCGACAGGGGAACACAGGGAAAGACAAGACTAAATACAGGGAGGGGTAATCAGGAGACAAGAAACAGCCGGGCAGGGGAGGAGAAACACAAGGGCAACAGGTGAACACAATCAGACAATCAGACACACCAGGGAAACTAACGACAGGGAGGAAAACACAGGGAGAAGGACCAGACAAGAGACAGGGAGGAACACACAGGGAGAAGGACCAGACAAGAGACAGGAGGAAAACACAGGGAGAAGGACCAGACAAGAGACAGGGAGGAAACACACAGGGAGAAGGACCAGACAAGAGACAGGGAGGAAACACAGGGAGAAGGACCAGACAAGAGACAGGGAGGAACACACAGGGAGAAGGACCAGACAAGAGACAGGGAGGAACACACAGGGAGAAGGACCAGACAAGAGACAGGGAGGAACACACAGGGAGAAGGACCAGACAAGAGACAGGGAGGAACACACAGGGAGAAGGACCAGACAAGAGACAGAGGAGGAACACACAGGGAGAAGGACCAGACAAGAGACAGGGAGGAAAACACAGGGAGAAGGACCAGACAAGAGACAGGGAGGAACACACAGGGAGAAGGACCAGACAAGAGACAGGGAGGAACACACAGGGAGAAGGACCAGACAAGAGACAGGGAGGAAAACCAGGGAGAAGGACCAGACAAGAGACAGGGAGGAAAAACACAGGGAGAAGGACCAGACAAGAGACAGGGAGGAAAACACGGGAGAAGGCCAGACAAGAGACAGGGAGGAACACACGGGAGAAGGACCAGACAAGAGACAGGGAGGAAAACACAGGGAGAAGGACCAGACAAGAGACAGGGAGGAAAACACAGGAGAAGGACCAGTCAAGAGACAGGGAGGAACACACAGGGAGAAGGACCAGACAAGAGACAGGGAGGAAAACACAGGAGAAGGACCAGACAAGAGACAAGGAGGAACACACAGGGAGAAGGACCAGACAAGAGACAGGGAGGAAAACACAGGGAGAAGGACCAGACAAGAGACAGGGAGGAACACACAGGAGAAGGACCAGACAAGAGACAGGGAGGAACACACAGGGAGAAGGACCAGACAAGAGACAGGGAGGAACACACAGGGAGAAGGACCAGACAAGAGACAGGGAGAACAGAACATCAAAACAAACCCCAAAACTCAACACACAAAACCCAAATCGTGACAATATTTTAACTATGTTTTCTGTGTTATGTGTTCTGTTGGAGGAGCCTTTGACCTCAGATGTTCATTGATATAACTACATATACAAATGACAATAAAATATCTGAAGCCACTTCTTTCTGCAGCAAATTATGGGATGTAATGTCCCCACAGACCTGATACAGTATAATCGTCTCTATGGGAACCAATAGTGACACACCATCTAATCCCATTACCCCCCCCAGGTAATAATCCTGCAGGTTGGGATTACGTTTAAATGGATCCAATTGTGTGTTGTTGGTTAATGAATAACAAAGTGTTGGAGGTGATTTATTAAACATGAAAGCTCTCGATGAAATATAGAAACTGGAAGTGTTTCTGCTTTTCAAACGATTTGCATGCCTGCTAATGAGGGGGGGGGGGGTCAAAGAGGGATTAAGAGAAAGAGTTTTGTGAATTCCCCCGTTAGACAGATGAAAGGTGAACGACATCTATCTCTCTGTGAATAACTGGAGCCTTCATCAGAACAACACACACACACACACACACACACACACACACACACACACACACACACACACACACACACACACACACACACACACACACACACACACCACACCACACACACACACACACACACACACACACACACAGCTAGCACCTGTTAGCTCAGAGTTAGCCTCTATCTCCAGGACAGCAGAGTGAACACACACCTGTCTCCCTGCACCTTTGAACTTTAACAATTAAGTAATGCCTCCTGTCACTTCTGAAGGTGTGTTAATCTGGAGCTGGTGCACCTGCAGGACTCTGCTCTGATTTGTTAAAACACTTACTGTCAGTCTCTTTGGATAAAGATCAGATAAATGTAATATGGAGATCAGACGGGGGTCCTGAGTGGAATAAATGCTGCAATACTGAGAGATTTAAATAAACAGACCGGACAGCAGAGATATAATCAGATCTGCTTTATGCTGAATTACACTAATATATCTGTGTGGTGGGTGTGTGTGTTGTGTGAGAGGATTTGGGTTTTTTCTGATCTTGTGGCCCACTTTCACATGACTTGTCTCCATGGTGACCGAGGACACCAAACAACCAGGGAAAATACGGCTAATTAGCCGTTAGCTAAATGTGCCTCAAGAGAGAGGATGGACAACATCTGCAGAGGGGATAACAGATCATTTATGTATACTGACAATAATATACCATAATATACCATTATATAACCATACTGTACTATAACTGGCTGCAGCTACAGTTCAGTAGCTTCTTCTCAATCTACTTATTTATATAAATAGATAACGTCATAATAAACCGTATTTAATTTCATCTTACTGCACAATATTTAATTTTATATTCGGTTCTTCTACATATCATATTCTATTTATGTGTACATAATGTGTACTTCTTGCACTATTTTTATTTGTATTTCTGTATTTTATTATATATGTTGCATTGTTGGCGGAGCTCAGGTCAGAGAATATCATTGCCATCTATACACTGTAGCTTATGTGTCAGTTTACCACCATCAGTTTATTGCAAGTTTACCATCAGTGTATCGCCAGTTTATCATCAGTGTTTTGCCAGTGTATCATCAGTGTATCATCAGTGTATCATCAGTGTATCATCAGTGTATCATCAGTTTACCATCAGTGTATCATCAGTTTACCATCAGTGTATCGCCAGTTTACCATCAGTGTATCATCAGTGTATCATCAGATTACCATCAGTTTACCATCAGTGTATCATCAGTGTATCATCAGTTTACCATCAGTTTACCATCAGTGTATCATCAGTTTACCATCAGTGTATCGCCAGTTTACCATCAGTGTATCATCAGGTATCATCAGATTACCATCAGTTTACCATCAGTGTATCATCAGTTTACCATCAGTGTATCGCCAGTTTACCATCAGTGTATCGCCAGTTTACCATCAGTGTATCATCAGTGTATCGTCAGTGTACCGTCAGTGTATCGTCAGTGTATCGTCAGTGTACCGTCATTGTACCGTCAGTGTACCGTCAGTGTACCGCCAGTTTACCGTCAGTTTACCGTCAGTCTATTGTCAGTTTACCGTCAGTTTACCGTCAGTTTACCGTCAGTTTACCGTCAGTCTACCGCCAGTCTATTGTCAGTTTACCGTCAGTTACCGTCAGTTTACGTCAGTTTACCGTCAGTCTACCGCCAGTCTACCGTCAGTTTATCGTCAGTTTACCGTCAGTTTACCGTCAGTTTACCGTCAGTTTATTATCAGTTTACCGTCAGTTTACCGTCAGTTTATCACCAGTTTACCGTCAGTTTACCGTCAGTTTATTGTCAGTTTATCACCAGTTTACCGTCAGTTTATCGTCAGTTTATCATCAGTTTACCGTCAGTCTATCACCAGTTTACCATCAGTTTACCGTCAGTTTACCGTCAGTTTATCATCAGTCTATCGTCAGTTTACCGTCAGTTTATCATCAGTCTATCATCAGTCTATCGTCAGTTTACCGTCAGTTTACCGTCAGTTTACCGTCAGTCTATCACCAGTTTACCGTCAGTTTATCGTCAGTTTATCATCAGTCTATCGTCAGTCTACCGTCAGTTTACCGTCAGTTTATCGTCAGTCTATCGTCAGTTTACCGTCAGTTTATCATCAGTTTATCGTCAGTTTACCTTCAGTTTATCGTCAGTTTATCGTCAGTTTACCGTCAGTTTACCGTCAGTTTATTATCAGTTTACCGTCAGTTTACCGTCAGTTTACCGTCAGTTTATCGTCAGTTTACCGTCAGTTTATTATCAGTTTACCGTCAGTTTACCCTCAGTCTATCACCAGTTTACCGTCAGTCTATCATCAGTTTACCGTCAGTTTACCGTCAGTTTACCGTCAGTTTATCGTCAGTTTACCGTCAGTTTATTATCAGTTTACCGTCAGTTTACCCTCAGTCTATCACCAGTTTACCGTCAGTCTATCATCAGTTTACCGTCAGTTTACCGTCAGTTTACCGTCAGTTTATCGTCAGTTTACCGTCAGTTTATTATCAGTTTACCGTCAGTTTACCGTCAGTCATCACCAGTTTACCGTCAGTCTATCATCAGTTTACCGTCAGTTTACCGTCAGTCTATCACCAGTTTACCGTCAGTCTATCATCAGTTTACCGTCAGTTTACCGTCAGTTTACCGTCAGTTTATCGTCAGTTTACCGTCAGTTTATTATCAGTTTACCGTCAGTCTATCACCAGTTTACCGTCAGTCTATCATCAGTTTACCGTCAGTTTACCTTCAGTTTATCGTCAGTTTATCGTCAGTTTACCGTCAGTTTACCGTCAGTTTACCGTCAGTTTACCTTCAGTCTATCACCAGTTTACCGTCAGTCTATCATCAGTTTACCGTCATTTACCGTCAGTCTATCACCAGTTTACCGTCAGTCTATCATCAGTTTACCGTCAGTTTACCGCCAGTTTACCGCCAGTTACCGCCAGTTTTACCGTCAGTTTATCATCAGTTTACCGTCAGTTTACCATCAGTCTATCACCAGTTTACCGTCAGTCTATCATCAGTTTACCGTCAGTTTACCGTCAGTCTATCACCAGTTTACCGTCAGTCTATCATCAGTTTACGTCAGTTTACCGTCAGTCTATCACCAGTTTACCGTCAGTCTATCATCAGTTTACCGTCAGTTTACCGTCAGTTTATCGTCAGTTTACCGTCAGTTTACCGTCAGTTTACCGTCAGTCTATCGTCAGTTTACCGTCAGTTTACCGTCAGTTTATCGTCAGTTTACCGTCAGTTTACGTCAGTTTATCGTCAGTCTATCATCAGTTTACCGTCAGTCTATCGTCAGTTTACCGTCAGTTTAACGTCAGTTTACCGTCAGTCTATCGTCAGTTTACCATCAGTTTACCATCAGTTTATCACCAGCTTACCGTCAGTGTATCATCAGTCTATCATCAGTTTATCGTCAGTTTATCATCAGTCTATCATCAGTTTACCGTCAGTTTACCGTCAGTTATCGTCAGTTTACCTTCAGTTTATCGTCAGTTTACCGTCAGTTTACCGTCAGTTATCGTCAGTTTACCGTCAGTTTATTATCAGTTTACTCAGTTTACCGTCAGTTTACCGTAAGTTTATCGTCAGTTACCGTCAGTTTAATCATCAGTTTACCGTCAGTTCACCATCAGTCTATCACCAGTTTACCGTCAGTCTATCATCAGTTTACCGTCAGTTTACCGTCAGTCTATCATCAGTTTACCGTCAGTTTACCGTCAGTCTATCACTAGTTTACCGTCAGTCTATCATCAGTTTACCGTCAGTTTACCGTCAGTTTACCGTCAGTTTACCGTCAGTTATATTATCAGTTTACCGTCTGTCTAATCATCAGTTTACCGTCAGTTTACCGTCAGTCTATCATCAGTTTACCGTCAGTTTACCGTCAGTTTATCGTCAGTTTATCGTCAGTTTACCGTCAGTTTACCGTCAGTCTATCACCAGTTTACCGTCAGTCTATCATCAGTTTACCGTCAGTTTACCGTCAGTCTATCACCAGTTTACCGTCAGTCTATCATCAGTTTACCATCAGTTTACCGTCAGTTTACCGTCAGTTTATCATCAGTTTACCGTCAGTTTACCATCAGTCTATCACCAGTTTTCCGTCAGTCTATCATCAGTTTACGGTCAGTTTTACCGTCAGTCTATCACCAGTTTACCGTCAGTCTATCATCAGTTTACCGTCAGTTTACCGTCAGTTTACCGTCAGTTTATCATCAGTTTACCGTCAGTTTACCATCAGTCTATCACCAGTTTACCGTCACTCTATCATCAGTTTACCGTCAGTTTACCGTCATTCTATCACTAGTTTACCGTCAGTCTATCATCAGTTTACCGTCAGTTTACCGTCAGTTTATCGTCAGTTTACCGTCAGTTTACCGTCAGTTTATCGTCAGTCTATCATCAGTTTACCGTCAGTCTATCGTCAGTTTACCATCAGTTTACCGTCAGGTTATCTTCAGTTTACCGTCAGTCTATCACCAGTTTACCGTCAGTTTATCGTCAGCTACCGTCAGGTTATCATCAGTTTACCGTCAGTTTACCATCAGTCTATCATCAGTTTACCGTCAGTCTATCATCAGTTTACCATCAGTTTATCGTCAGTTTACCGTCAGTTTATCATCAGTTTACCGTCAGTTTACCATCAATCTATCACCAGTTTACCGTCAGTCTATCATCAGTTTACCGTCAGTTTACCGTCAGTCTATCACCAGTTTACCGTCAGTCTATCATCAGTTTACCGTCAGTGTATGTCAGTTTACCGTCAGTTTACCGTCACTTTACCGTCAGTTTATTATCAGTTTACCGGCAGTCTATCATCAGTTTACCGTCAGTTTACCGTCAGTCTATCATCAGTTTACCGTCAGTTACCGTCAGTTTACCGTCAGTTATCGTCAGTTATCGTCAGTTTACCGTCAGTTTACCGTCAGTCTATCACCAGTTTACCGTCAGTCTATCATCAGTTTACGGTCAGTTTACCGTCAGTCTATCACCAGTTTACCGTCAGTCTATCATCAGTTTACCGTCAGTTTACCGTCAGTTTACCGTCAGTTTATCATCAGTTTACCGTCAGTTTACCATCAGTCTATCACCAGTTTACCGTCACTCTATCATCAGTTTACCGTCAGTTTACCGTCAGTCTATCACTAGTTTACCGTCAGTCTATCATCAGTTTACCGTCAGTTTACCGTCAGTTTTCGTCAGTTACCGTCAGTTTACCGTCAGTTTATCGTCAGTCTATCATCAGTTTACCGTCAGTCTATCGTCAGTTTACCATCAGTTTACCGTCAGGTTATCGTCAGTTTACCGTCAGTCTATCACCAGTTTACCGTCAGTTTATCGTCAGCTACCGTCAGGTTATCATCAGTTTACCGTCAGTTTACCATCAGTCTATCATCAGTTTACCGTCAGTCTATCATCAGTTTACCATCAGTTTATCGTCAGTTTACCGTCAGTTTATCATCAGTTTACCGTCAGTTTACCATCAATCTATCACCAGTTTACCGTCAGTCTATCATCAGTTTACCGTCAGTTTACCGTCAGTCTATCACCAGTTTACCGTCAGTCTATCATCAGTTTACCGTCAGTGTATGATCAGTTTACCGTCAGTTTACCGTCACTTTACCGTCAGTTTATTATCAGTTTACCGGCAGTCTATCATCAGTTTACCGTCAGTTTACCGTCAGTTTACCGTCAGTTTACCGTCAGTCTATCATCAGTTTACCGTCAGTTTACCGTCAGTTTACCGTCAGTTTATCGTCAGTTTATCGTCAGTTTACCGTCAGTTTACCGTCAGTCTATCACCAGTTTACCGTCAGTCTATCATCAGTTTACTGTCAGTCTATCATCAGTTTACTGTCAGTCTATCATCAGTTTACCATCAGTTTATCGTCAGTTTACCGTCAGTTTATCATCAGTTTACCGTCAGTTTACCATCAGTCTATCACCAGTTTACCGTCAGTCTATCATCAGTTTACCGTCAGTTTTACCGTCAGTCTATCACCAGTTTACCGTCAGTCTATCATCAGTTTACCGTCAGTGTATCATCAGTTTACCGTCAGTTTACCGTCACTTTACCGTCAGTTTATTATCAGTTTACCGGCAGTCTATCGTCAGTTTACCGTCAGTTTACCGTCAGTTTATCGTCAGTTTACCGTCAGTTTACCGTCAGTCTATCACCAGTTTTACCGTCAGTCTATCACCAGTTTACCGTCAGTCTATCATCAGTTTACCGTCAGTCTATCACCAGTTTACCGTCAGTCTATCATCAGTTTACCGTCAGTCTATCACCAGTTTACCGTCAGTTTACCGTCAGTTTACCGTCAGATTATCGTCAGTTTACCGTCAGTTTACCGTCAGTTTACCGTCAGTCTATCATTAGTTTACCGTCAGTTTACCATCAGTTTACCGTCAGTTTATCATCAGTTTACCGTCAGTTTACCGTCAGTCTATCATCAGTTTACCGTCAGTCTATCGTCAGTTTACCGTCAGTTTACCGTCAGTCTATCATCAGTTTACCGTCAGTCTATCAACAGTTTACCGTCAGTTTACCGTCAGTTTATCGTCAGTTTACCGTCAGTCTATCAACAGTTTACCGTCAGTTTACCGTCAGTCTATCGTCAGTTTACCGTCAGTTTAGCGTCAGTCTATCACCAGTTTACCGTCAGTCTATCATCAGTTTACCGTCAGTTTACCGTCAGTTTATCATCAGTTTACCGTCAGATTATCGTCAGTTTACCGTCAGTTTACCGTCAGTTTACCGTCAGTTTATCGTCATTTTACCGTCAGTCTATCATCAGTTTATCACCAGTCTATCACCAGTTTACCGTCAGTTTATCTTCAGTTCATCACCAGTCTATCATCAGTTTACCATCAGTTTACCGTCAGTTTATCACCAGTCTATCACCAGTTTACCGTCAGTTTATCATCAGTTTACCGTCAGTTTACCGTCAGTTTATCGTCATTTTACCGTCAGTCTATCATCAGTTTATCACCAGTCTATCACCAGTTTACCGTCAGTTTATCTTCAGTTTACCGTCAGTTTACCGTCAGTTTATCGTCATTTTACCGTCAGTCTATCATCAGTTTATCACCAGTCTATCACAGTTTACCGTCAGTTTATCTTCAGTTTACCGTCAGTTTACCGTCAGTTTACCGTCAGTTTATCGTCATTTTACCGTCAGTCTATCATCAGTTCATCACCAGTCTATCATCAGTTTACCATCAGTTTACCGTCAGTTTATCACCAGTCTATCACCAGTTTACCGTCAGTTTATCATCAGTTTACCGTCAATTTACCGTCAGTTTATCATCAGTTTACCGTCAGTTTACCGTCAGTTTATCAACAGTCTATGACCAGTTTACCGTCAGTTTATCGTCAGTTTACCGTCAGTCTATCATCAGTTTATCACCGGTTTTTCATCAGTTTACCGTCAGTCTATCATCAGTTTATCACCGGTTTATCATCAGTTTACCGTCAGTTTACCGTCAGTTTATCAACAGTCTATGACCAGTTTACCGTCAATTTATCGTCAGTTTACCGTCAGTTTATCATCAGTAAAGTGTCTCTCTCTCTCTCTTCTCTCTCTCTCTCTCTCTCTCTCTCTCTCTCTCTCCTCAGTACTCTCAGAGGTCATAACCTCCTTGAAACCTGGGATTACAGAGTTCAACTTGTTTCAGTAAATGCTCCTTACTTCGTTGAATGTTTGGCACTTCAGGAGGAAGTGCATCTCAGTCTCAGTCTCACCTGTCGTACAGTGACCACATATTCTGTTTCTTTTGGTTGCCAGGATCTTTTGAGTCTTCCTGTTGCCAGTTTGTGGTCACTGAGCCTGTGCTTGGTTAGGATCTGTCTCTGCTTTCTATCTCTGACAGTAGAGAGATATTCTGCCAGCTCATCATCTCTGTTTAGACCCAGGTAACATTCTAATCTACTGCTTAGTTTCTTCTTTCCAATGTTGTAAATAGTTGTCTTTCCATTGTGTTATAATGCGTTTGACTGTGATTGGTGTTTGGAGAGCAGTGTTGTTGAGAGACTGGTCAGAGTGGCTCTGAGAGGGGGCAGTTAGCCTCAGCACCAGCTGACATAGGGGACTCTTCTCTGGGGTTAGCTCTTGGCTCTGGATGCTTTGGAGTGGAGGGTGTCTCGGGGGCTGGATCTAAGGTGGTTAAAGAATGTTAGTGCTCTCTTTTGAGTGTTAATTATCAGAGGGTATCTGCCTCATTCTGCTCTACATGCATTTGTTGGTGTTTTTCTCTGAACACGTCAAATGGATCTGCAGAATTCTGCATGTAAAGACTCTGTTGGATGTTTGTCCCAGCGGGTATAGCTCTGGTGACTGAGTGGACCCCATACTTCACTACCGTACAGCGCAATGGGCTGGATCACACTATCAAAGATTTTGAGCCAGATTTTAATTGGAATTTGGACTTTATAAAATGTTCTCTTAATTGCATTTAGAGCTCTTCTGGCTTTTTCTTTGAGTGCATTCACTGCCATGTTGAAACGTCCTGATGCTGTTATGGTTCAACCAAGGTAGGTAGAACTCATACTATGTTCAATGATGTGATTGTTTATGGTAAACTGGTATTTGTTCTCCTGACATCTGGGGCGTTTTTGGAAAACCATGACATTAGTTTTCTTCATATTGACTGCCAGGGCCCAGTTCTTACAGTACTGGTCTACTATGTCCAGCTGTTGTTGTAGTCCTTGTTCAGTAGGAGACAGCAGAACAAGGTCACCAGCATAAAGCAGACACTTCACCTCTCTATCTAGGAGGCAGAGGCCAGGAGCAGCTCATTGATCCAACTGAACAGCAACTTCATTTATATATATTAAATAGAGTGGGACTTAAATTGCCTGCCTGACGAACAGCTCTTCTCTGGGTGAAGAATTCAGTTTGTTTGTCTTCAATTTTAAAAGCACACTTATTTTCCAAATACATGGATTTAACCAGATCATACATGTTGCCCCCTATACCACAATGTAGAAGTCTATGATAGAGCCCTTCATGCCAAATAGAGTCCAACGCTTTCTTGAAATCGATGCAACAAGTGAATATCTTACCATTCTTGTTTGGTGTACATGTTTGTTCATAAAGTGTGAAGGGTATAAACATGGTCGGTGGTGCGCTGTTTTGGAAGGAAGCCAATTCGATTTTTACTCAAGATGGATTGTTGGTTAAGGAAATCTTGTATTCTTGTATTTAGAATAGTACAGAATAATGTCCCCAGACAGCTGCTGACTCAGATGCCACGGTAGTTCTTAGGGTCTGATTCGTCTCCACTCTTATGAATGGGGGAAATGAGCCCTTTGCACCAGAGGAAAACATCCTGACTGCAATATGACACTGAACAGCTGGAACACGTACCCTGCATCTCTGGGGCTGCATCTGAGCATTGCCTTTTGAATGTTGTCTGGGCCACAAGCTTTCCTTGGCCGGAGAGATTGTGTCTGTGTGGTCAACTCTTCCCAAGTCATTGGGAAATCAAGGGGCTTTTGGTGGTCTCTAATAGTTTCTCCTAATGTTTGGAGTCTCTCTTTTGTAATACATTGATCTGAATTCATTAGATTTATTGGTATGTCTTTGCACAAACTTTCTAAATGTTCTCTCCAGATATCACGTTTTGGATGGGTAATGCTTGTGGTTGTTTTGTGTTGAAGTTGTTCCACAGATCCCAGAATTGATTTTGATCAATGGCTTTCTCAATATTTTCAAGTTTCATGTGGGTATCATTTAGTTTTTTGTTCCTTATTGTACATTTATATTTGTTTAAGGGGGAGGGAGGGTGTGCAGCATCATCCTGATGTCTCCCAGTTCAGAGGTAGCAGGGGGAGGGTGGGTGTGCAGCATCATCCTGATGTCTCCCAGTTCAGAGGTAGCAGGGGGAGGGTGGGTGTGCAGCATCATCCTAATGTCTCCCAGTTCAGAGGTAGCAGGGGGAGGGTGGGTGTGCAGCATCATCCTGATGTCTCCCAGTTCAGAGGTAGCAGGGGGAGGGTGGGTGTGCAGCATCATCCTAATGTCTCCCAGTTCAGAGGTAGCAGGGGAGGGTGGGTGTGCAGCATCATCCTAATGTCTCCCAGTTCAGAGGTAGCAGGGGGAGGGTGGGTGTGCAGCATCATCCTAATGTCTCCCAGTTCAGAGGTAGCAGGGGGAGGGTGGGTGTGCAGCATCATCCTGATGTCTCCCAGTTCAGAGGTAGCAGGGGGAGGGAGGGTGGCAGCAGGCTGGGCTACAACTGCAGCATAGCTCCGCTGCTGTAGGTGGGGAGGGAGACAAGGAGCAGCTGTTGCTGCATATCTCTGCTGCTGATGTTGTGCAGGGGGTGAGCTGGGTGAAAGTAGCCTCCTCTGGTTGTGTTGGGGACGTTAGGAGTGGGAGGTCCAGGCTGAGCGGTTGTGTCTCCTCACAGCAGGGGTGGTGATCCTGGGGTGGTGATGGGGAGGAAGCGGTCTGGGAGGATCTATAAAGCCTCTAGTAGAGGAGGGGGTGGGAGGACTGCGTCCCAGCGCTGCATCTTTGAGGGTCTTTGCAAATATCCCCACCCTCTCTCTGTGTAGGTGGAGTCTGTTACTGTCTTTTTAATGTAGAGTGTCATTTGACTATGATCAGATAAGGTTGTTAGGGGCTGACTGCCCTCAGACAGAAGGGTCGAGGTCTGTGATGCTATAATCTACTGAGCTATTGCCAAGAGGAGAGCTGTGTGTGACCAAAGGAGTCCCCTCCAAGCCGACCGTTAACAATGTACAGACCCTGCGTTCGGCACAGCTGCAGTAGTTTCTGCCCGCTTTTGTTGACAGTTTTGTCAAAGTTGTTCCTGTGGGGATGTGAAGGGAGGGGAGTGCTGATTTGGCCAGGTATATGTTTGTCTCACTGTGGGCTAATAGAATCTGGTTCTATACCTGTCCTGGCATTAAGGTCCCCACAGATCAGGACACTTCCCTGGGCCTGGTAATGATTGATCTCATCTTCAAGAATGGAGAAACTATTGTCACTATAATAAGGGGATTCTGATGGGGGGATATATGCTGTACACATGAATATGTCTTTATCCATGGCGACCACCTCTCTTTTTATTTTGAGCCAAATTGAAAATTCGCCTTTTTTGATTAGTTCTATTGAGTGTACAAGTTTAGTACCACATCAGCATTCCTCCTGAATCCATGCCCTGGGTTACTCCTTTGAGTTTGGTGGATGGAAACTATCTCTCTCTGTTATGAAAGTGTGTCTCTCTCTCTCCCAAGCAGCTTGAAGAGAGGTTCAGATTGTGTAGAAGTGTTGAAAGGTGAACAGATCTGAGGTCAGCCTGAGGAACATTGAATATAAAGCAGCAGATAAACTAAAGAGTGGGAGCGAGGCACCTTCCCCCCCCAGTGATGAGAGAGGGGGGGGGTCCTCCTGCAGGAGCATTAATCTGCATAGTGGGGCTGCTGGGGGACAGTCTGGGGGCCACCTGCTCTAATCCGCCCGGCAACAGGACGTCCTCTGCCTTTGATGTGCTTCGTCCCCATTAAACACATTAAAGGCTCCTCGAAGCTCCGTTACCTTCAAAGGAGCTTAAATCTGCCCTTTAATGGTGCTTCTCCTCTGGGGGGAGGAGCGCTGTGATTGGCCGACGCACCTCCTTTAATATCTGCTGTTCTGAAGAGGAGGGGGGGAGTAATGTGGGAGGAAGAGCGGCTTCACCTGTCAATCAACTGACAGGAAGTCACTAGGAAAGAGACGGGAGCAAGGGATTCAGGTGATGATGATGAAGATGATGGTGTTGGTGATGGTGATGATGATGATGATGATGATATTGATGATGATGATGATGATGATGATGATTATGGTGATGATGATGAAGATGATGGTGTTGGTAATGGTGATGATAATGATGGTGATGATGATGGCGATGATGGTGATGATAGTGATGGTGATGATGATGATGATGGTGATGATGATGATGATGATGATGATGATAGTGATGATAGTGATGATGATGATGGATGGTGTTGGTGATGGTGATGATAATGATGGTGATGATGATGACGATGGTGATGAAGATGATGACGATGATGATGGTGATGATGGTGATGATAGTGATGGTGGATGATGATGGCGATGATAGTGATGATAATGATGGTGATGATGATGATGATGATGATGGTGATGATGGGATGATAGTGTGATGATGATGATGATAGTGATGATAGTGATGATGATGATGATGATGAAGATGATGGTGATGGTGAAGATGATGATAGTGATGATGGTGATGGTGCTGATTATGATGATGATGATGATGATGATGGTGGTGAAGATGAAAAAGATGATGAAGACATAGATGACGTTGATGAAGATGATGTAGATGAAGATGAAGACGTTAGTATTCCTGATGATGAAGATGAAGACGTTGATGATGATGAAGATGATGAAGAGTAGCTCCTCCAGCAGGGTTTCTGTGTGAGCGCTGAAAGTGACGGATGCACTTGAACGTCTCTCAGAGATTATCATAATGACTGGAGGCTCGTCATGATGTCGCTCCTCATCAATCACTTTCTGCACATTCTGGCCCAAAAAGAAGAGCCATCAGGGCGCATCATCTCTCTGAGAGACCGTGAACGCCTCGCGACCCTGAACGCCTCGCGACCCTGAACGCCTCGCGACCCTGAACGCCTCGAGACCGTGAACGCCTCGCGACCCGGAACGCATCGCGGCCCTGAGCGCCTCGAGACCCTGAACGCCTCGAGACCCTGAACGCCTCGCGACCCTGAACGCCTCGCGACCCGGAACGCATCGCGAACGCCTCGCGACCCTGAACGCCTCATTTGCATAATGTTTTGCTTCTAGTTTCAGATGTTGTGTATCATAATGAGTCTGTTTTCACTCCTGTTGCATATATTTGAGTTGTTTTGTAAAGAGTTTCATCTATCTTCAGTCATCTTGCATCTATCTTCAGTCTTCTTGCATCTATCTTCAGTCATCTTGCATCTATCTTCAGTCATCTTGCATCTATCTTCAGTCATCTTGCATCTATCTTCAGTCATCTTGCATCTATCTTCAGTCTTCTTGCATCTATCTTCAGTCTTCTTGCATCTATCTTCAGTCATCTTGCATCTATCTTCAGTCTTCTTGCATCTATCTTCAGTCATCTTGCATCTATCTTCAGTCTTCTTGCATCTATCTTCAGTCATCTTGCATCTATCTTCAGTCATCTTGCATCTATCTTCAGTCATCTTGCATCTATCTTCAGTCTTCTTGCATCTATCTTCAGTCATCTTGCATCTATCTTCAGTCATCTTGCATCTATCTTCAGTCATCTTGCATCTATCTTCAGTCTTCTTGCATCTATCTTCAGTCATCTTGCATCTATCTTCAGTCATCTTGCATCTATCTTCAGTCATCTTGCATCTATCTTCAGTCTTCTTGCATCTATCTTCAGTCATCTTGCATCTATCTTCAGTCTTCTTGCATCTATCTTCAGTCATCTTGCATCTATCTTCAGTCATCTTGCATCTATCTTCAGTCATCTTGCATCTATCTTCAGTCATCTTGCATCTATCTTCAGTCATCTTGCATCTATCTTCAGTCATCTTGCATCTATCTTCAGTCTTCTTGCATCTATCTTCAGTCATCTTGCATCTATCTTCAGTCTTCTTGCATCTATCTTCAGTCATCTTGCATCTATCTTCAGTCATCTTGCATCTATATTCAGTCTTCTTGCATCTATCTTCAGTCTTCTTGCATCTATCTTCAGTCTTCTTGCATCTATCTTCAGCTCCTGACGTCCAATCATCTGAGAGAGGAACTGTGACATCATCAGCAGCAGCAGCTTGTGTTTTATTTTGAAAATCCTCCTGGGTAAACGGTTACTTCAGGTGAAGCTTAGGAGGACGATGTTCACTTCCTGTGTAAATCCTGTAATCTTAGAGGATGAAACTGAGATCACTTCAGAACTCAGAGATATGAAAGATTAGACGTCTTTATTCTCTCACTTCATCAGACTCAAGATAAGCTGCTGCCGCAAGTCACGTGACGTCATGTGACACACTAAACACACACTAAACACACACTAAACACACACTAAATACACACTAAATACACACTAAATACACACTAAACACACACAAACACACACTAAATACACACTAAACACACACTAAATACACACTAAACACACACTAAATACACACTAAATACACACTAAATACACACTAAACACACACTAAATACACACTAAAACACACTAAACACACACTAAATACACACTAAACACACACTAAATACACACTAAACACACACTAAATACACACTAAATACACACTAAATACACACTAAATACACACTAAATACACACTAAACACACACTAAACACACACTAAATACACACTAAACACACACTAAATACACACTAAACACACACTAAATACACACTAAACACACACTAAATACACACTAAATACACACTAAACACACACTAAATACACACTAAACACACACTAAATACACACTAAATACACACTAAACACACACTAAACACACACTAAACACACACTAAATACACACTAAACACACACTAAATACACACTAAATACACACTAAACACACACTAAATACACACTAAACACACACTAAATACACACTAAACACACACTAATACACACTAAACACACACTAAACACACACTAAATACACACTAAACACACACTAAATACACACTAAACACACACTAAACACACACTAAATACACACTAAATACACACTAAACACACACTAAATACACACTAAACACACACTAACACACTAAACACACACTAAATACACACTAAACACACACTAAATACACACTAAATACACACTAAACACACACTAAATACACACTAAACACACACTAAATACACACTAAATACACACTAAACACACACTAAATACACACTAAACACACACTAAATACACACTAACACACACTAAATACACACTAAACACACACTAAACACACACTAACACACACTAAACACACTAAACACACACTAAATACACACTAAACACACACTAAACACACACTAAATACACACTAAATACACACTAAACACACACTAAATACACACTAAATACACACTAAACACACACTAAACACACACTAAACACACACTAAACACACACTAAATACACACTAAATACACACTAAACACACACTAAACACACACTAAACACACACTAAATACACACTAAATACACACTAAACACACACTAAATACACACTAAACACACACTAACACACACTAATACACACTAAACACACACTAAATACACACTAAATACACACTAAACACACACTAAACACACACTAACACACACTACACTAAACACACACTAAACACACACTAAATACACACTAAACACACACTAATACACACTAACACACTAAATACACACTAAATACACACTAAATACACACTAAATACACACTAAACACACACTAAATACACACTAAATACACACTAAATACACACTAAACACACACTAAACACACACTAAATACACACTAAACACACACTAAATACACACTAAACACACACTAAATACACACTAAATACACACTAAACACACACTAAACACACACTAAATACACACTAAACACACACTAAATACACACTAAATACACACTAAATACACACTAAACACACACTAAATACACACTAAATACACACTAAACACACACTAAATACACACTAAATACACACTAAATACACACTAAATACACACTAAACACACACTAAATACACACTAAATACACACTAAATCACACTAAACACACACTAATACACACTAAATACACACTAAACACACACTAAATACACACTAACACACACTAAATACACACTAAACACCACTAAACACACACTAAATACACACTAAACACACACTAAATACACACTAAACACACACTAAATACACACTAAACACACAC
This sequence comes from Dissostichus mawsoni, assembly GCA_011823955.1. Taxonomy (NCBI): domain Eukaryota; kingdom Metazoa; phylum Chordata; class Actinopteri; order Perciformes; family Nototheniidae; genus Dissostichus; species Dissostichus mawsoni. The sequence goes on from JAAKFY010000018.1 coordinate 38,659,016, forward strand.
TAAATACACACTAAATACACACTAAATACACACTAAACACACACTAAATACACACTAAACACACACTAAACACACACTAAACACACACTAAATACACACTAAATACACACTAAATACACACTAAACACACTAAATACACACTAAACACACACTAAATACACACTAAACACACACTAAATACACACTAAACACACACTAAATACACACTAAATACACACTAAACACACACTAAATACACACTAAATACACACTAAACACACTAAACACACACTAAATACACACTAAACACACACTAAACACACACTAAATACACACTAATACACACTAAACACACACTAAATACACACTAAACACACACTAAATACACACTAAATACACACTAAACACACACTAAACACACACTAAATACACACTAAACACACTAAACACACACTAAATACACACTAAACACACACTAAATACACACTAAACACACTAAACACACACTAAACACACACTAAACACACACTAAACACACACTAAACACACTAAACACACACTAAATACACACTAAACACACACTAAATACACACTAAACACACACTAATACACACTAACACACACTAAATACACACTAAATACACACTAAATACACACTAAATACACACTAAACACACACTAAATACACACTAAATACACACTAAATACACACTAAACACACACTAAACACACACTAAATACACACTAAACACACACTAAATACACACTAAACACACTAAATACACACTAAATACACACTAAACACACACTAAACACACACTAAATACACACTAAACACACACTAAATACACACTAAATACACACTAAATACACACTAAACACACACTAAATACACACTAAATACACACTAAACACACACTAAATACACACTAAATACACACTAAATACACACTAAATACACACTAAACACACACTAAATACACACTAATACACACTAAATACACACTAAACACACACTAAATACACACTAAATACACACTAAACACACACTAAATACACACTAAACACACACTAAATACACACTAAACACACACTAAACACACACTAAATACACACTAAACACACACTAAATACACACTAAACACACACTAAATACACACTAAACACACACTAAACACACACTAAATACACACTAAATACACACTAAATACACACTAAACACACTAAATACACACTAAACACACACTAAACACACACTAACACACACTAAATACACACTAAATACACACTAAATACACACTAAACACACACTAAATACACACTAAACACACACTAAATACACACTAAACACACACTAAATACACACTAAACACACACTAAATACACACTAAATACACACTAAACACACACTAAATACACACTAAATACACACTAAACACACACTAAACACACACTAAATACACACTAAACACACACTAAATACACACTAAACACACACTAAATACACACTAAACACACACTAAACACACACTAAACACACACTAAATACACACTAAACACACACTAAATACACACTAAATACACACTAAACACACACTAAACACACACTAAATACACACTAAACACACACTAAACACACACTAAATACACACTAAACACACACTAAATACACACTAAACACACACTAAACACACACTAAACACACACTAAATACACACTAAACACACACTAAATACACACTAAACACACACTAAATACACACTAAACACACACTAAACACACACTAAATACACACTAAACACACACTAAACACACACTAAACACACACTAAATACACACTAAACACACACTAAATACACACTAAACACACTAAATACACACTAAACACACACTAAACACACACTAAACACACACTAAATACACACTAAACACACACTAAATACACACTAAACACACACTAACACACACTAAATACACACTAAACACACACTAAACACACACTAAATACACACTAAATACACACTAAACACACACTAAATACACACTAAATACACACACTAAATACACACTAAACACACACTAAATACACACACTAAATACACACTAAACACACACTAAATACACACTAAACACACTAAACACACACTAAACACACACTAAATACACACTAAACACACACTAAACACACACTAAATACACACTAAATACACACTAAACACACACTAAATACACACACTAAATACACACTAAACACACACTAAATACACACTAACACACACTAAACACACACTAAATACACACTAAATACACACTAAACACACACTAAATACACACTAAACACACACTAAATACACACTAAACACACACTAACACACACTAAATACACACTAAACACACACTAAATACACACTAAACACACACTAAATACACACTAAACACACACTAAACACACACTAAACACACACTAAACACACACTAAATACACACTAAACACACACTAAATACACACTAAACACACACTAAATACACACTAAATACACACTAAATACACACTAAACACACACTAACACACACTAAACACACACTAAACACACACTAAATACACACTAAATACACACTAAACACACACTAAACACACACTAAATACACACTAAACACACACTAAATACACACTAAACACACACTAAATACACACTAAACACACACTAAACACACACTAAATACACACTAAACACACACTAAACACACACTAAACACACACTAAACACACACTAAATACACACTAAACACACACTAAACACACACTAAATACACACTAAATACACACTAAACACACACTAAACACACACTAAATACACACTAAACACACACTAAACACACACTAAATACACACTAAATACACACTAAACACACACTAAACACACACTAAATACACACTAAATACACACTAAATACACACTAAATACACTAAATACACACTAAATACACACTAAACACACACTAAACACACACTAAATACACACTAAACACACACTAAACACACACTAAACACACACTAAACACACACTAAATACACACTAAACACACACTAAACACACACTAAATACACACTAAATACACACTAAACACACACTAAACACACACTAAATACACACTAAACACACACTAAACACACACTAAATACACACTAAATACACACTAAACACACACTAAACACACACTAAATACACACTAAACACACTAAATACACACTAAACACACACTAAACACACACTAAACACACACTAAACACACACTAAACACACACTAAATACACACTAAACACACACTAAATACACACTAAATACACACTAAATACACACTAAACACACACTAAACACACACTAAACACCACTAAACACACACTAAATACACACTAAATACACACTAAACACACACTAAACACACACTAAATACACACTAAATACACACTAAACACACACTAAACACACACTAAATACACACTAAACACACACTAAATACACACTAAATACACACTAAACACACTAAACACACACTAAATACACACTAAATACACACTAAACACACACTAAACACACTAAACACACACTAAATACACACTAAACACACACTAAATACACACTAAACACACACTAAACACACACTAAATACACACTAAACACACACTAAACACACACTAAACACACACTAAATACACACTAAATACACACTAAACACACACTAAACACACACTAAACACACACTAAACACACACTAAATACACACTAAACACACACTAAACACACACTAAACACCACTAAACACTTATGGCAGGCAAACAACCCAAGAACACATTAAAGACGCGCTAAGACACATTGAAGACGCGCTAAGACACATTGAAGACGCGCTAAGACACATTGAAGACGCGCTAAGACACATTGAAGATGCACTAAGACACATTGAAGACGCGCTAAGACACATTGAAGACGCGCTAAGACACATTGAAGACGCACTAAGACACATTGAAGACGCGCTAAGACACATTGAAGACGCGCTAAGACACATTGAAGACGCGCTAAGACACATTGAAGACGCGCTAAGACACATTGAAGACGCGCTAAGACACATTGAAGACGCACTAAGACACATTGAAGATGCACTAAGACACATTGAAGACGCGCTAAGACACATTGAAGACACGCTAAGACACATTGAAGATGCACTAAGACACATTGAAGACGCGCTAAGACACATTGAAGACGCGCTAAGACACATTGAAGACGCACTAAGACACATTGAAGATGCACTAAGACACATTGAAGACGCGCTAAGACACATTGAAGACGCGCTAAGACACATTGAAGACGCGCTAAGACACATTGAAGACGCGCTAAGACACATTGAAGACGCGCTAAGACCATTGAAGACGCACTAAGACACATTGAAGACGCACTAAGACACATTGAAGACGCGCTAAGACACATTGAAGATGCGCTAAGACACATTGAAGACGCGCTAAGACACATTGAAGACGCGCTAAGACACATTGAAGACGCACTAAGACACATTGAAGACGCGCTAAGACACATTGAAGACGCGCTAAGACACATTGAAGACGCGCTAAGACACATTGAAGACGCGCTAAGACACATTGAAGACGCGCTAAGACACATTGAAGACGCGCTAAGACACATTGAAGACGCACTAAGACACATTGAAGACGCACTAAGACACATTGAAGACGCGCTAAGACACATTGAAGACGCGCTAAGAACACACCAGTGTTTTCTGAGCATTGGACGTCATGACAACAGATCTGAACCTGAATCTGCACACGCGACGACTGACTGAAAATAATCGCCTGTTTTTGATGAAATGGTCAGTTTTTCCGTCTCTAAAGACAACAGACAAGATGTTCTGACCCTTCAAAATAAAAGACAGCGCTCTGACCTCAAAATAAAAGACTGCGCTCTGACCCTTCAAAATAAAAGACAGCGCTCTGACCTCAAAATAAAAGACTGCGCTCTGACCCTTCAAAATAAAAGACAGCGCTCTGACCCTCAAAATAAAAGACTGCGCTCTGACCCTTCAAAATAAAAGACAGAACACCCGACCCTTCAAAATAAAAGACAGAACCCCTAACCCTCTTACTGCAGGTCCGTCAGTATTTCTGCTGCAGGAAGAGAAGCAGTTTGTAGAAATGAAAAGGAATAAGGAATACACTTCTCCTCTTCTTTCATATTTAAAGATGAGACTTTAAATTAAACATTAGTTACAGAACAATACGCCGAGCACTTTATTATCTCCAGTTTACAAGGAAATATCTGAGACGTGTCCAACTGCAGAAACACAGAGACTCAGAGGATTATTATATTATTATTCTTTATTATCTGAGCTGAACGCAGAACATCTTTTATATTTTATTATTTGATCTGTTCAATGTCCCGCAGTGGAAGATCGAAGTACTGAGTGTACTCAAAACCCTTTCAAAAATATTTGTACACAAAAAGTACTTTAATATGTATATTGAGGCGCAAGCTATAAGAGCCTGAGTGTCTCTCCTTCAGAATAAGAGCCTGAGATTCTCTCCTTCAGAATAGGAGATTCTCTCCTTCAGAATAAGAGACGTTCTCCTTCAGAATAAGAGACTCTCTCCTTCAGAATAAGAGCGTGGCTTGATGAGTGTAATCTGCAGTAATCCCTCCATCAATTTTCCCCTGAAGACCAGATGAAAGTCACTTCAGAGTTTAAGCAGCTTTCAGAATAAATACCTTTTTTCTGCTGAAGATCAAGAGATTAACTTCCTGTGGAGGATCTGCCGTTAGAAAGGTAGAGTTTCAGCAGCTCGAAAACCAAACGTTAAATATGTTTCTGAGTCATTCTGAAGAGTGGATTATTAAATAAATCCTACTGGTTCATATATAGCAGACTATCAGACCTCTGCATTGATTACATGTTTATTATTTAAGAAATTAAGAGAAACACAAAGAAGAAAAAAAAAAAGAAAAAAAGGGAGAAATTAAATAGAAAAAATAAGAAAACCTTTAGAGAAAAAATAAATAAATAATTTGGAAACTAAAAACAAAATATAGAACAAAATTAGAAATTCAACAGAACATTTCGGATCAATTTAATAGGAAATATATCAGTAAATGTGCTATAATGTGAGGTTAATAGTAACCGTTCTCTGGGTCCTGCTCGGGGTCCTGGGGGTTTTTGGCAACTCATTAATCAGGAAGTAATCACCGTTCGCTTAAGACGGATTTCATTAGAGCGGCAGGTCAGAGGCTTTGGGCGATTTCATCAGGATCAGAACTCAGTACCTCCAACCTCTGATAAAACCTCTGGAAACACTTCACAGCTCTGAAGCTAAACTCAGCCTCTGATCCAGAGTCTGGAGACTTTACTGGAGCTGAAGACAGAGGGTGTTTCTCAATGTCGAGGAAGGATGCTCCAGAGCCACTATTTCAAGCATACTATGTCATCGAGTCCCGCCGAAGGACTGTTCCAATGTCCAGCATACTTGGAGTTCTACCGAGGCCGGCGTCCTTCGTAGCGAGAAATTTCGAGGCTGCACATGTCTAGACTCCGCGGTCTTGAAATCCCCACAATGCTTTGCGCACGGACCAATTTCCAAATCTTTGGCGGAAATCGCGTTCCACTTAAGGCGGGGCCTCTCATAAGACGCACACCTGCACACCTGTTAGCCTGTTCCACAATTCTTCGTTTTCCGAGGCTAGGAAGGATTCTTGCCTCGCTTCTGAAGGAGTGACTCGGAGAACTTGTCCTACCAAGGAAGCGTCCTCGACATTGAGAAACACCCAGGGATCTATTCTACAAGAGGACAGAAGCTGCGAGCTAACGTTAGCTCAGCTTCTGATCCAGACTTTACTGGAGCTGAAGACAGAGATATATTCCTCAAGAGGACAGAAGCTACGAGTTAAAGGCTAACGTTAGCTCAGCTTCTGATCCAGAGTCCATCAGGAGACATTACTGGAGCTGAAGACAGAGATCCTGGTCTCTAAAACACCTGACATGGAGATTAAAAGCATTAAAAACAAAAGTAAAGGAGTTTCCTGTTTGTAAAGTGGACAGAGCTGCGAGCTAAAGGCTAACGTTAGCTTAGTTTCTTGAATGCCTCCAGATGTTCAGGAGGTTTTACTGGAAGCAGAGTTATCCTCCTCTCCTCGAAAACACTGTAAATATGGTCGTTTTATTTTTCATCTTCTCTTTTCCATATATTTAATTCAAAGTAGAAGAGAAGAACGTACCGTTACCGTTGATTAATAATCACATGACTTATCAAAAATGTTTATATGTTTTATCTGAGATAAGATCAGAGGTAAGTTTGCTTCTGAACACAAAGTAAAAATGTCCCTCTCTTTAAAGAGTCAAATATTAGAGCAGCGAGGACATTTGAAACCTAGTTTCTAACGTCATATAATCTGTATTTCTCAGGGCAGTGAAACGCAGCGTTGATAGAGACTGAGTTTCAGCTGAATGGTCTTCCTCTCTGTGATTTAAAGAGAGGAACCACAGAGTTCACTTTCCCAGCGTCAGGCTGAGAGACGTCTGATGAGGGAGAACAGAAAAAGGGTTTTATAATTACAGACGCTCTTATCTCCAGAGACGCAGAGAAGACGTTTGAATAGAGGAGAGAGTTTGTGATTCAAACTGACTGAACGCTGACTGACTCTCACATCACGTCTTCCTCTCACACATTACTGTACTGGATATACTGGGTATACAGGGTTTACTGGTATACTGGGTATACTGGGTATACTGGGTATACTGGATATACTGGTATACAGGGTTTACTGGGTATCTGGGTATACTGGATATACTGGGTTTACTGGATATACTGGGTATACAGGGTTTACTGGGTATACTGGGTATACTGGGTATACTGGGTATACTGGATATACTGGGTATACAGGGTTTACTGGTATACTGGGTATACTGGGTATACTGGGTATACTGGATATACTGGGTATACAGGGTTTACTGGGTATACTGGGTATACTGGATATACTGGGTATACAGGGTTTACTGGGTATACTGGGTATACTGGGTATACTGGATATACTGGGTATACAGGGTTTACTGGATATACTGGGTATACTGGGTATACTGGGTATACTGGATATACTGGGTATACAGGTTTACTGGATATACTGGATATACTGGGTATACTGGGTATACTGGGTATACAGGGTTTACTGGATATACTGGGTATACTGGGTATACTGGATATACTGGGTATACAGGGTTTACTGGATATACTGGGTATACTGGGTATACTGGGTATACTGGGTATACTGGATATACTGGGTATACAGGGTTTACTGGATATACTGGGTATACTGGATATACTGGGTTTACTGGATATACTGGGTATACTGGGTATACTGGGTATACAGGGTTTACTGGATATACTGGGTATACTGGGTATACTGGGTATACTGGGTATACTGGATATACTGGGTATACTGGGTATACTGGATATACTGGTATACTGGGTATACAGGGTTTACTGGATATACTGGGTATACTGGGTATACTGGGTATACTGGGTATACTGGATATACTGGATATACTGGGTATACTGGGTATACTGGGTATACAGGGTTTACTGGATATACTGGGTATACTGGGTATACTGGGTATACTGGGTATACTGGATATACTGGGTATACAGGGTTTACTGGATATACTGGGTATACTGGGTATACTGGGTATACTGGGTATACTGGATATACTGGGTATACTGGGTATACTGGATATACTGGGTATACTGGTATACAGGGTTTACTGGATATACTGGGTATACTGGGTATACTGGGTATACTGGGTATACTGGATATACTGGATATACTGGGTATACTGGGTATACTGGGTATACTGGATACTGGATATACTGGATATACTGGATATACTGGATATACTGGGTATACAGGGTTTACTGGATATACTGGGTATACTGGGTATACTGGGTATACTGGGTATACTGGATATACTGGGTATACAGGGTTTACTGGGTATACTGGGTATACTGGATATACTGGGTATACAGGGTTTACTGGATATACTGGGTATACTGGGTATACAGGGTTTACTGGATATACTGGGTATACAGGGTTTACTGGATATACTGGGTATACTGGGTATACTGGGTATACTGGGTATACTGGATATACTGGGTATACAGGGTTTACTGGATATACTGGGTATACTGGGTATACTGGATATACTGGGTTTACTGGATATACTGGGTATACTGGTATACTGGGTATACTGGGTATACTGGATATACTGGGTATACTGGGTATACTGGATATACTGGGTTTACTGGATATACTGGGTATACTGGGTATACTGGGTATACAGGGTTTACTGGATATACTGGGTATACTGGGTATACTGGGTATACTGGTATACTGGATATACTGGGTATACTGGGTATACTGGATATACTGGGTATACTGGGTATACTGGGTATACTGGGTATACTGGATATACTGGGTATACAGGGTTTACTGGTATACTGGGTATACTGGGTATACAGGGTTTACTGGATATACTGGGTATACTGGGTATACTGGGTATACGGGTATACTGGATATACTGGGTATACAGGGTTTACTGGATATACTGGGTATACTGGGTATACTGGGTATACAGGGTTTACTGGATATACTGGGTATACTGGGTATACTGGGTATACTGGGTTTACTGGATATACAGGGTTTACTGGATATACTGGGTATACTGGGTATACTGGGTATACTGGGTTTACTAGATATATTGGGTATACTGGGTATACTGGATATACAGGGTTTACTGGATACACTGGGTATACTGGGTTTACTGAATATACTGGATATACTGGGTATACTGGGTTTACTGAATATACTGAATATACTTGGTATACTGGGTTTACTGAATACACTGAATATACTGGGTTTACTGGGTTTACTGAATATACTGGATATACTGGGTATACTGGGTTTACAGGGTTTACTGGGTTTACTGGGTATACTGAATATACTGGGTATACTGGGTTTACTGAATACACTGAATATACTGGGTTTACTGGGTTTACTGGGTATGCTGAATATACTGGGTATACTGAGTATACCGGGTTTACTGGGTATACTGAATATACTGGGTATACTGGGTTTACTGAATACACTGAATATACTGGGTATACTGGGTTTACTGAATACACTGAATATACTGGGTATACTGGGTTTACTGGGTATGCTGAATATACTGGTATACTGAGTATACCGGGTTTACTGGGTATACTGAATATACTGGGTATTCTGGGTTTACTGGGTATACTGAATATACTGGGTTTACTGAATATACTGGGTATACTGAGTATACTGGGTTTATTGGGTATACAGAATATACTGGATATACAGGGTATACTGGGTTTACCGGGTTTACTGAATATACTGGATATACTGGGTATACTGGGTTTACTGAATATACTGGATATACTGGGTATACTGGGTTTTCTGAATATACTGGTATACTGGGTATACTGGGTTTACTGGGTTTACTGAATATACAGGGTATACTGGGTTTACTGGGTTTACTGAATATACTGGATATACTGGGTATACTGGGTTTCCTGAATATACTGGATATACTGGGTATACTGGGTTTACTGAATATACTGGGTATACTGGGTATACTGAATATACTGGATATACTGAATATACTGAATATACTTGGTATACTGGGTTTACTGAATATACTGAATATACTGGGTATACTGGGTTTACTGAATATACTGGATATACTGGGTATACTGGGTTTACTGAATATACTGAATATACTGGGTATACTGGGTTTACTGAATATACTGAATATACTGGGTATACTGGGTTTACTGAATATACTGGATATACTGGGTATACTGGGTTTACTGAATATACTGAATATACTTGGTTTACTGAATACACTGAATATACTGGGTTTACTGGTTTACTGAATATACTGGATATACTGGGTATACTGGGTTTACTGAATATACTGGATATACTGGGTATACTGGGTATACTGAATATACTGAATATACTGGGTATACTGGGTTTACTGAATATACTGAATATACTTGGTATACTGGGTTTACTGAATACACTGAATATACTGGGTTTACTGGGTTTACTGAATATACTGGATATACTGGGTATACTGGGTTTACTGAATACACTGAATATACTGGGTTTACTGGGTTTACTGAATATACTGGATATACTGGGTATACTGTGGGGGAATCTGCAGTGAAGGGGATCCAGTTATTAGTGTGTTGTCGACCCTTTAGAGCAGGGGTGGGGAACCTTTTTCCTCTCAAGGGCCATTTCAATTTTCTCAACATCCTCCGAGGGCCGTACAAATTATTGACCTCTGCTTAAAAATACTAAAATCACAGCCCATTAATTTCGCCTCTCTTTCATGCTGGGCAAAGAAAAAGCAACCTCTTCATCCAGATATCTCACCATGACTCACGCATGCATGCACGTGCACGGTTGTGGCAGGACCACCACAACAGAAAGATATGGACACAAGATGGGTGCAAATGTATTTAGTGTCCTATCCATGTGGACAAGATTTAAGTAGGGGGGGGACCTAACCTCCTCTAGGGGGGTCCTCACCTCCTCTAGGGGGGTCCGGGGGCATGCTCCCCCGGGAAGATTTTTTTTTAAATGTTGAAGTTAAAAGCATCAATCTGGTGCACTTTGAGAGCAACATTAGGAGATCTATGGATACATCTCTCAACATGAGGAGATCTATGGATACATCTCTCTACATGAGGAGATCTATGGATACATCTCTCTACATGGAGAGATCTATGGATACATCTCTCTACATGGAGAGATCTATGGATACATCTCTCTACATGGAGAGATCTATGGATACATCTCTCTACATGAGGAGATCTATGGATACATCTCTCTACATGGAGAGATCTATGGATACATCTCTCTACATGGAGAGATCTATGGATACATCTCTCTACATGGAGAGATCTATGGATACATCTCTCTACATGAGGAGATCTATGGATACATCTCTCTACATGTAGAGAGATCTATGGATACATCTCTCTACATGAGGAGATATGGATACATCTCTCTACATGAGAGATATTGGATACATCTCTCTACATGAGGAGATCTATGGATACATCTCTCTACATGAGGAGATATATGGATACATCTCTCTACATGAGGAGATCTATGGATACATCTCTCTACATGAGGAGATCTATGGATACATCTCTCTACATGAGGAGATCTATGGATACATCTGTCTACATGAGGAGATCTATGGATACATCTCTCTACATGAGGAGATCTATGGATACATCTCTCTACATGGAGAGATCTATGGATACATCTCTCTACATGAGGAGATCTATGGATACATCTCTCTACATGGAGAGATCTATGGATACATCTCTCTACATGAGGAGATCTATGGATACATCTCTCTACATGAGGAGATCTATGGATACATCTCTCTACATGAGGAGATCTATGGATACATCTCTCTACATGAGGAGATCTATGGATACATCTCTCTACATGGAGAGATCTATGGATACATCTCTCTACATGAGGAGATCTATGGATACATCTCTCTACATGGAGAGATCTATGGATACATCTCTCTACATGGAGAGATCTATGGATACATCTCTCTACATGGAGAGATCTATGGATACATCTCTCTACATGTCAATCAATCAATCAATGTTTATTTATATAGCCCAATATCACAAATGTTACATTTGTCTCAGTGGACTTCACAGTTTGTACAGAATATCAGTAGACAATACGACACCCTCTGTCCTTAGACCCTCACATCGTACAAGGAAAAACTTCCAGAAAAAGGAAAAACCCCACAGTTTAAGGGGGAAAAAAATGGGAGAAACCTCAGGGAGAGCAACAGAGGAGGGATCCCTCTCCCAGGACGGACAGACGTGCAATAGATGCCGTGTGTAAATTGAGAAGATAATACATTTACAACATAGGTAGTCCAAATGTTTGGAAATGCATGTGTCTATAATAAGAAGATGAATCCACGAGGATATCCATCCAGGACTTATGATCCAGGACCACAGCAACAGGCACAGCCACGACTCAAGATCCAGGGCTCGCGATCCAGGACTCAGGACCACAGCAACAGGATCAGCCACGACTCAGGGTCCCGGCGTAGATAGACACCAAAAAGAAATTTGGGGAAGCTGGGTTATTCGGAACATGAGAGTACACAGGTACAGACAGAGAGAAGGAAGAAGTAAAGTAAAGTGTCCCCCGACAAACTAAGCCTATAGCAGCTAAACTAGGGGCTGAATCTAATCAGCCCTAACTATAAGCTTTATCAAAAAGGAAGGTCTTAAGCGCACTCTTAAAAACGGATAGGGTGTCTGCCGCCCGAACACAAACTGGAAGCTGATTCCACAAATGTGGAGCTTGATAAGAAAAGGCTCTGGCTCCCATTGTACTTTTAGAGACTCTAGGAACAACCAACAACCCTGCATTCTTGGAACGCAATGCCCTAGTAGGACAGTAGGGTATAATGAGTTCTTTAAGGTAAGATGGCGCCTGCCCATTAAGGGCTTTGTAGGCGAGAAGAAGAATTTTAAATTCTATCCTATGTTCTATAGGGAGCCAGTGTAAGGCAGCCAGAACAGGAGTAATGTGGTCCCTTTTCCTAACTCTGGTTAGTACACGTGCTGCAGCATTTTGAATCAGCTGAAGCGACTTAACTGACTTCTTGGTACACCCTGATAATAGAGAGTTACAATAATCTAGCCTTGAAGTAACAAATGCATGGACTAGTTTCTCTGCATCGTTTTGAGGCAAGATATGCCTGATTTTTGCAATGTTACGTAGATGGAAGTAGGCGGTCCTTGAAATAGATTTTATGTGGGCGTTAAAGGATAAATCCTGATCAAATATAACACCAAGATTCCTTACAGTCTCACTGGAGGCCAAATTAATGCCATCCATAGTTAGTATATCTTTAGATAATTTGTTTCGTAGATTCTTTGGGCCGAGTACAATAACTTCAGTTTTGGCCGTGTTTAACATCAAAAAGTTTAAAGTCATCCACGTTTTTAAGTCCTTAAGGCAGTCTTGAATTTTATTTAGATGATTAATTTCATCAGGCTTGATGGATAAATATAGTTGAGTATCATCCGCATAACAATGAAACTGTACAGAATGATTCCTTATAATATTGCCTAACGGAAGCATATATAATGTGAACAAAATAGGTCCAAGCACTGAGCCCTGTGGCACTCCATGGCTAACTTTGGTTTGCATGGAAGATTTATCGTTGACACATACAAACTGAGAGCGTTCAGATAGATAGGACCTAAACCAGCCTAAAGCAGTTCCCTTTATGCCAACTAAGTGCTCTAGTCTTTGCAATAGGATATCATGGTCGATAGTATCAAATGCAGCACTGAGATCGAGTAAGACAAGAATAGAGACAAGTCCTTTGTCTGAGGCTATTAGAAGGTCATTTGTGACTTTAACCAGAGCTGTCTCTGTGCTATGATGTGTTCTAAAGCCAGACTGAAAATCTTCAAATAAATCATTGTTTTTTAAGTAATCACACAACTGTTTTGCGACCGCTTTCTCAAGAATTTTTGAGAGGAACGGAAGATTAGAAATAGGTCTATAGTTGGCTAAAACCTCTGGATCGAGGTTGTGCTTTTTAAGAAGCGGTTTTATCACTGCTACTTTAAATGATTGTGGAACATAGCCCGATAATAAAGACATATTCATAATATTTAATAAAGAAGTGCTAATTAATGGAAAAACTTCCTTTAACAGCTTAGTTGGAATCGGGTCTAAGATACACGTTGATGGTTTTGAAGAAAGAATCATTGAATTCAATTGTTCAAGGTTTATGGCTGAAAAGCATTCTAATTTACTATCTAGTGTAATATTAGAACTTACGTTTCCGGGAGCTGTTGATAACAATATACTATACATGTAGAGAGATCTATGGATATATCTCTCTACATGGAGAGATCTATGGATACATCTCTCTACATGGAGAGATCTATGGATACATCTCTCTACATGAGGAGATCTATGGATACATCTCTCTACATGGAGAGATCTATGGATACATCTCTCTACATGGAGAGATCTATGGATACATCTCTCTACATGAGGAGATCTATGGATACATCTCTCTACATGGAGAGATCTATGGATACATCTCTCTACATGGAGAGATCTATGGATACATCTCTCTACATGAGGAGATCTATGGATACATCTCTCTACATGAGGAGATCTATGGATACATCTCTCTACATGAGGAGATCTATGGATACATCTCTCTACATGAGGAGATCTATGGATACATCTGTCTACATGAGGAGATCTATGGATACATCTCTCTACATGAGGAGATCTATGGATACATCTCTCTACATGGAGAGATCTATGGATACATCTCTCTACATGAGGAGATCTATGGATACATCTCTCTACATGAGGAGATCTATGGATACATCTGTCTACATGAGGAGATCTATGGATACATCTCTCTACATGAGGAGATCTATGGATACATCTCTCTACATGAGGAGATCTATGGATACATCTCTCTACATGGAGAGATCTATGGATACATCTCTCTACATGGAGAGATCTATGGATACATCTCTCTACATGGAGAGATCTATGGATACATCTCTCTACATGGAGAGATCTATGGATACATCTCTCTACATGGAGAGATCTATGGATACATCTCTCTACATGAGGAGATCTATGGATACATCTCTCTACATGAGGAGATCTATGGATACATCTCTCTACATGAGGAGATCTATGGATACATCTCTCTACATGAGGAGATCTATGGATACATCTCTCTACATGAGGAGATATATGGATACATCTCTCTACATGGAGAGATCTATGGATACATCTCTCTACATGGAGAGATCCATAGATCTCTCCATGTAGAGAGATATATGGATACATCTCTCTACATGGAGAGATCTATGGATACATCTCTCTACATGGAGAGATCTATGGATACATCTCTCTACATGAGGAGATCTATGGATACATCTCTCTACATGAGAGATCTATGGATACATCTCTCTACATGAGGAGATCTATGGATACATCTCTCTACATGAGGAGATCTATGGATACATCTCTCTACATGAGGAGATCTATGGATACATCTCTCTACATGAGGAGATCTATGGATACATCTCTCTACATGTAGAGATCTATGGATACATCTCTCTACATGAGAGATCTATGGATACATCTCTCTACATGGAGAGATCTATGGATACATCTCTCTACATGGAGAGATGTATCCATAGATCTCTCCATGTAGAGAGATATATGGATACATCTCTCTACATGGAGAGATCTATGGATACATCTCTCTACATGGAGAGATCTATGGATACATCTCTCTACATGAGGAGATCTATGGATACATCTCTCTACATGAGGAGATCTATGGATACATCTCTCTACATGAGGAGATCTATGGATACATCTCTCTACATGAGGAGATCTATGGATACATCTCTCTACATGGAGAGATCTATGGATACATCTCTCTACATGAGGAGATCTATGGATACATCTCTCTACATGAGGAGATCTATGGATACATCTCTCTACATGGAGAGATCTATGGATACATCTCTCTACATGGAGAGATCTATGGATACATCTCTCTACATGAGGAGATCTATGGATACATCTCTCTACATGAGGAGATCTATGGATACATCTCTCTACATGAGAGATCTATGGATACATCTCTCTACATGGAGAGATCTATGGATACATCTCTCTACATGAGAGATCTATGGATACATCTCTCTACATGGAGATCTATGGATAATCTCTCTACATGGAGAGATCTATGGATACATCTCTCTACATGAGGAGATCTATGGATACATCTCTCTACATGAGGAGATCTATGGATACATCTCTCTACATGAGGATCTATGGATACATCTCTCTACATGAGGAGATCTATGGATACATCTCTCTACATGTAGAGATCTATGGATACATCTCTCTACATGAGGAGATCTATGGATACATCTCTCTACATGAGGAGATATGGATACATCTCTCTACATGAGGAGATCTATGGATACATCTCTCTACATGAGGAGAGCTATGGATACATCTCTCTACATGGAGAGATCTATGGATACATCTCTCTACATGAGAGATCTATGGATACATCTCTCTACATGGAGAGATCTATGGATACATCTCTCTACATAGGAGATCTATGGATACATCTCTCTACATGAGGAGATCTATGGATACATCTCTCTACATGAGAGATCTATGGATACATCTCTCTACATGAGAGATCTATGGATACATCTCTCTACATGAGGAGATCTATGGATACATCTCTCTACATGAGGAGATCTATGGATACATCTCTCTACATGGAGAGATCTATGGATACATCTCTCTACATGAGATCTATGGATACATCTCTCTACATGAGAGATCTATGGATACATCTCTCTACATGAGGAGATCTATGGATACATCTCTCTACATGAGAGATCTATGGATACATCTCTCTACATGAGAGATCTATGGATACATCTCTCTACATGGAGAGATCTATGGATACATCTCTCTACATGAGAGATCTATGGATAATCTCTCTCCATGGAGAGATCTATGGATACATCTCTCTACATGAGGAGATCTATGGGTACATCATCTCTCTACATGGAGAGATCTATGGATACATCTCTCTACATGGAGGGATCTATGGATACATCTCTCTACATGGAGAGATATGTACATCTCTCTACATGGAGAGATCTATGGATACATCTCTCTACATGGAGAGATGATATCCATAGATCTCTCATGTAGAGAGATCTATGGATACATCTCTCTACATGGAGAGATCCATAGATCTCTCCATGTAGAGAGATCTATGGATACATCTCTCTACATGGAGATCTATGGATACATCTCTCTACATGGAGAGATCTATGGATACATCTCTCTACATGAGGAGATCTATGGATACATCTCTCTACATGAGGAGATCTATGGATACATCTCTCTACATGAGGAGATCTATGGATACATCTCTCTACATGAGGAGATCTATGGATACATCTCTCTACATGGAGAGATCTATGGATACATCTCTCTACATGGAGAGATCTATGGATAATCTCTCTCATGGAGAGATCTATGGATACATCTCACTACATGGAGAGATCTATGGATACATCTCTCTACATGAGGAGATCTATGGATACATCTCTCTACATGAGGAGATCTATGGATACATCTCTCTACATGAGGAGATCTATGGATACATCTCTCTACATGGAGAGATCTATGGATACATCTCTCTACATGAGGAGATCTATGGATACATCTCTCTACATGAGGAGATCTATGGATACATCTCTCTACATGAGGAGATCTATGGATACATCTCTCTACATGAGGAGATCTATGGATACATCTCTCTACATGAGGAGATCTATGGATACATCTCTCTACATGGAGAGATCTATGGATACATCTCTCTACATGAGGAGATCTATGGATACATCTCTCTACATGAGAGATCTATGGATACATCTCTCTACATGAGGAGATCTATGGATACATCTCTCTACATCCATATGAAACAGAACTGGAAGCAGATTTATTTTTCTTTATGGATAATTTTTTTTACTGTCATATAGTATTTTATACCTGTTTACTTTATTCTCTTGTTTTGTTATAACTATAATGATCATATAAAGATGTGCCTTTACCTCACTGGTTGGAGAAAAAGCTTCTTATATTCGTTAGCATAGCTAGCTAACCAGATGCTAATAACACCAGAGTTATTGGCTGTATGATCAGTGTGACAGATGAGCAGATCCGCTGGGCTTTCAGCTGAAGACACAGCCACGCAGAAACTGCGCCATGTCTGCGGCTCCTTATGGGTACTGCACTCTCTGAAGTCCCGGCCGGAGCCGCGTTCTGGTGCTCTCCGTCAGAACTGCACCCCTGTCAGACGAGACATATACCACGTGATGACACGTTAGGCTCATGTTGTGTTCAAGGACCCTGACCTTTGCCAGGAAAAACAGGCACTCGCTTGTTTAATTTTTTTGCGGTCTAGATTTCTTAATTTTTTTTCTTTTTTGCGTGTGTTTATAGATTACCTCGAGGGCCGTATCAAATGGTCTCGCGGGCCTTATACGGCCCGGGGGCCGGAGGTTCCCCACCCCTGCTTTAGAGTTATATAAATAATACTTTATACTGATCAGCTGTGTTAGTGACTCTGTTGAGTCGGGACGTATCTAAGATACGATAAGATAAGATAGACCTTTATTAATCCCCGTGGGGAGATTTAGGATTCACATAAGATTAATAAAATGTTAAAAGTGTTTGTAATGATGATACGAAGCGTCTAATTGGCTGATCTAACGATGTGTGTATCAGAGATCAGTTTAATGTGTCTGCAGGGTTTCTGTTGATAAGGTCAGGACTGATGACATCATCACAGCGCAGCATGTCCTGCAGCGCATTAGCACACACACACACACACACACACACACACACACACACACACACACACACACACACACACACACACACACACACACACACACACACACACACACACACACACACACACACACACACACACACACACACACACACACACACACACACACAAACTGACGCTCAGCAGCTGCGACGCATCGTGAGCAATCTTCATCTCTGAGATAGAGAATCATCAGGAGGAGATTCAGAAACATGAAGTTTTACAACATATGAGTGTGTGTGTGTGTGTGTGTGTGTGTGTGTGTGTGACAGAGGCCTGTGTGTGTGTGACAGAGACATGTGTCCCCTCTGTGTAAAGAGACTCTCTCTTTCCACAGAGGGGACACATGTCTCTTCTACATCAACATGTTTCCCCTCTGTGTAAAGAGACTCTCTCTTTCCACAGAGGGGACACATGTCTCTTCTACATCAACATGTGTCCCCTCTTCTTCATGTCTCTTCTACATCAACATGTGTCCCCTCTGTGTAAAGAGACTCTCTCTTTCCACAGAGGGGACACATGTCTCTTCTACATCAACATGTGTCCCCTCTTCTTCATGTCTCTTCTACATCAACATGTGTCCCTCTTCTTCATGTCTCTTCTACATCAACATGTGTCCCCTCTGTGTAAAGAGACTCTGAAAGTTTCAGGAAAAAAGATTCTCTCTCTTTTTGAACTGATCCATTTCTATAAAAACCTGTCTGAAAATGACCAAATGTCTCTCAGAGGGGCGTGGGGAGGGGCTCCTTATTTTCATCTAAAGTAACAGACAGAGAATCTGGACCTCAGGCTGAATGATGAGTCTTGAAAGGGGGGGGGTGGGGAGCATGGATTCTCTGCCTGACGCCAAAGATACCAATGCTAATTAATTAGCATCTAATTTCCTGAGCAGCGGCGTGACAGAGAGCTCCCCCCCCGAGGCTCAGCTAATTGGGTCATTGGGGGGGGGGGGTCATTATGATGGGGGGGGGGGTCATTATGATGGGGGGGTTCCATGCCCAGAGCGTCTCTCTGATGAAGGACTTCAGGAAGTTTCTGACTGAACATCTGATCTGTGTACATTAACCCTCACACTGTGGGGGGGGGGGGGGGGGGGGGGGGGGGGAACCACAGCAGAGACATCAAATCATAAACAATTGGTCTGATTATGGAAAACAAATACTGTTTACATATATTTGTATTATGACTTGTTTATTTACCTAATTGTTGTTGTTTGTAATAGTGTTTCTAATGTGGAGGAGCAGGGCTATTCTATGGCTCTGTGTTGTTAAGACATGTCATAATGGACCCTTTTCTTCTGTCTTCAAAATAAATAAACACAAATAAATGAATCTGACTTATAGTTAATAAATATAAACACAGTTATGCTGAAAATTCAAATATCCTGGAGATAAAAAACTAATATATTCAGTTAAATTGTTGACCTCACAGTCCCAGTTTCTTCTGAAATGTTAAATGATATTGACTTCCTGACCAAAGCGAGACATGAATGTTCAGTTTGTCGTCCTCCTCCACAGATCAAATCCTGTTTTTCAGAAGTCCATTAAACAGATTAAACCGTAATGATTCCTGCTGCCTGACGTTCTGCTGGAGGACAGGAGGAACCGTTAATATCTGCTTTTACTCTGATTAGTTCCTCTGAGGAACTTTAATCGAGGAACGCAGCCAGCGCACAGGAAATAAATTGGTTCTCATTACATCAGCTTTTTATTTCTTTCTTTACAGATATTTGACAGAAACATGAGGTCAACGCGGCTCGTCTGCCAGGAAACACAGTTAACATTTAGCATCACGAGAAATAAAAACACTCATTAAGAAATCAACCAATTAAGAAGCAGCTGAAACTCAGACCATATGTTTTACCTGAGGAACTGTGACAGACAAACAATCTACATTTTACATTTATGTTCAATTTCATATTCCATTCCTTTTAATACTTGTAATACTAGTATACTTGTAATACTAGTTGAACAGTTGACACATTATGTTTCCAGTTATTGTGCTTTTTATCTTGTTTTTAATTATTGATTTATTATTTGACTCCTATTGTGTTATTGGATATAGTATGTGTTCCCGGTGCAGCACTTTGGTCAATGAGGTTGTTTTAAATGAGCTATATAAATAAAGATTGAGATTGAGATTCCTTACACACTTAATGTATATATAATATCCTGCTTTATATTTAGTTTACTGTAAATGTGTATTTCAACATGTATATTTTCTACTTTTCTAATGCTATTTTATTTCTATTTGAGATGTTTACATTTCGGATTGTTTATTTCTAGTCTTTTAATTTCTCTAATGAACAATGCCTTGTCTTTTTATGCTGCTGCAACGCAAAAGTATTAGAAGTACTTCTAATCTTATTTTACAGAGGAATAGAGAGGTGAAGGAATGAGTCCTAAAACCAGGAAGTGAGTCAGCATTTCACCACTTCCTGTTCCCTCGTCTCAGAGCCAATGGGATCTCTCCATAGGATCTGGAAATATCTGAAATAAGGTCTGTGGTGAGACAAAGAGACGGATCACGTTTAGTTCTAGGACATTAGATCCATCAGCAGTGACCCCTCTGGGGATCTCTGAAGAGTTCACGTGTCTGAAAAACGATGGTTGTTACCAAGTGGCTGAATAGGACTACAGAAGTCGTGGAGGCCGTTGTGCGTCATTACGCCGAACACGTAAACACTCCTCTAAGGTTGTTGCCCTGTTCTGCTTGAAGCAAGTACCTGCCTCCTGCAAAGTGTTCAAACAAATGCTTCAACTCGTTCCATTTAGAATCTGTGTGTTTGAATATGGATCTTAAGTTGGCGTGACGTTGAAGTCGTACTGCTGTAGTCGCCTGTAGCTCCTTTGTAGCAGAACGTTAGCATGTTGCTTCTGGCCATTTGATTTATGATTCAAACATTATAAAAGTAGGGTAGACTCCCTGCGGCAAATCAGACCACATCTCACTGCTGCTGCCTGCTTACAGGCAGAAACTTAAACGGGACAGACCGGTAATAAGGACTGTACAACGATGGAGTGAGGAGTCAGACTCTGCTCTGCAGCACTGCTTCGAATCTACGGAGTGGAGTGTGTTTGAGGACAAGAACATCAACACACACACGGACACGGTCATCTGCTACATTGGGAAATGCATCGATGACGTGGTACCGAAGGTTTCTGTATGAACATTCCCAAATCAAAAGCCCTGGATAAACGGCGAGGTTCGTACCAAGCTGAAGGCGCGCACTATCGCGCACAGAGCTGGAGATCAGGAGGAATACAGGAAATCTAAGTATGATCTCCGGAGAGCAATCAGCAAAGAGACAGTACAAAGAGAAGGTGGAGTCTGACTTCAGAGGCTGTAACACCCGGAACATGTGGGCGGGACTAAGAACAATGACAGACTACAAAGGAGCAGCGGGGGTGCTGCGGGAGTGTCTGCGTGCGCATCTCTCCCAGATGAGCTGAACAGCTTTTCTGCACGTTTTGAGAGCAGCCGGGCTCTGGAGGCACAGAAGGACCAGGAGCCCTGCCTTTAGTTTTAAACAGGGCAGATGTGTGCAAATCCTTTAAAAGGGTTAACCCACACAAGGCTCCTGGACCTGATGGCATCCCTGGCCGTGTTCTCAGGGTGTGCAGTTCAGCTGGCAGAGGTTTTCACAGACATCTTCAACAGGTCCCTGCTGCAGTCTGTAGTCCCCACATGCTTCAAACACTCCACCATCGTTCCTGTCCCCAAAAAACAATAATCACCAGCCTCAACGACTACCGCCCAGTAGCACTCACCTCCATCATCATGAAGTGCTTTGAGCGGTTAGTCAAAACCTTCATCACCTCCTCCCTCCCTGACTCTCTGGACCCCCTGCAGTTTGCCTACAGAGCAAACAGGTCCACAGAAGACGCCATAGCCCCCCCCCCCCCCCCCCCCCCCCGCTCCACACTGCCCTCTCACACGGGACCAGAGAACAGGAACACATATGTGAGAATGCTGTTCATTGATTACAGTTCAGCTTTCAACACCATTGTGCCCTCCAAGCTGGCCATCATTGTTGGAGGAGCCTGTGACCTAAGATTTTCATCGGCATAACTGCACTGTTGCTATGTTCGTATGACTAAATAAAGAACCTTGAACCTTGAACCTTGACATGGGGAGATTATCCGGCTGAACAAAACGTGCATTTATCAAACAGGTTCCTTTTCCACAGATCATATTTTTTACAATATTCCTAAATCCTCTGAGAAATCCCATTGCTTCTTTTGTGGAGGGAACCAGCAGCTTCCTTCAGGGTAAAGACGTCATCCCTGCACCGCTCTACAGAGAGTCACTTTAACCCGTTCACTTTGAAACAGGCTCATATTTTATATATTTATACAAGTGTATTTAACCTTTTCACTTAACCTCCAATATTACACTAAAAAGTACTTTATTCTTCTTAACCTTTTTTAAAATATGGCATTTTTTCGTGAGGCCTTATCTGTGAGTTACATTAGAGACTGAGTGTTGTTTGTGAC
>JAAKFY010000018.1:38688119-38698119 GCA_011823955.1 Dissostichus mawsoni
CCCTGCCCAAAACCACATGCATAAAACCATTCCAGATCCAGTCTCTGAGACTCCAGCTGCGGTGCGTTCAGGGACAGCAGCAGGGTCAGAGCGGTGCGTTCAGGGACAGCAGGGGTCAGAGCGGTGCGTTCAGGGACAGCAGGGGTCAGAGCGGTGCGTTCAGGGACAGCAGGGGTCAGAGCGGTGCGTTCAGGGACAGCAGAGTCTGATAGCGATCCTTTAGAGTCGACCAGGAGAAGGACGAGGTGTCGACCTGAACAACAGAAGAAGAGGAAACACAAAGTCAGATTAGAGTTAGCTTCAAATCTCCACAAACAGAGAAACATGACTTACAAGCTAACTCTAAGCTAACAGAAGCTAGAAGCTAACGCTCAACCAACAAGACACATAGAAGCTAACTCTAAGCTAACAGAAGCTAGAAGCTAACGCTCAACCAACAAGACACATAGAAGCTAACTCTAAGCTAACAGAAGCTATAAGCTAACGCTCAACCAACAAGACACATAGAAGCTAACTCTAAGCTAACAGAAGCTAGAAGCTAACGCTCAACCAACAAGACACATAGAAGCTAACTCTAAGCTAACAGAAGCTAGAAGCTAACGCTCAACCAACAAGACACATAGAAGCTAACTCTAAGCTAACAGAAGCTAGAAGCTAATGCTCAACCAACAAGACACATAGAAGCTAACTCTAAGCTAACAGAAGCTAGAAGCTAATGCTCAACCAACAAGACACATAGAAGCTAACTCTAAGCTTTTTAGAGAGGTTTAGAAAAAAACCCCACTTCTGGGGTCATTTGGGTGGATTTGACCTATCTCTGGAACCCATTGGTCGATTTTGATGATTGACACCTCGTTTTAACCGTTGGAGCCAATAGAATCGAGAGGGAGTTCCTAAATCCACCTACACATTACCATGAGGAGTGAGAGTGATGCGCACGCAGCTTGCCCAAACCGCAAGCGATGTTACGCTCTGAAAATTGAAAACTAGGCTTATTGCCATAAATATGATGATGGATTATCAGTAATCATTTCAAAGTGACACAGACACATTGGATTAACCTATGGATTAACCTATGGATTAACCATTGGATTAACCTATGGATTAACCTATGGATTAACCTATGGATTAACCATTGGATTAACCTATGGATTAACCTATGGATTAACCTATGGATTAACCTATGGATTAACCTATGGATTAACCTATGGATTAACCATTGGATTAACCATTGGATTAACCTATGGATTAACCTATGGATTAACCTATGGATTAACCTTCAGCAGCGTTTTTATCGTTTTAATGCCATTGAACACAACTTTTGATCAGAACAACATTAAAGGTAAAACATATTTGCCGTTTTGGCTCAGTAAAGCCACGTTGTTTGTTGTCTGGGTTTGCCTTCGCTGCCCTGAGTTCTGATCGCTCAGTGATGATACTTATACCTCTAGAATCTGTGGAATCTCAGCTTTAATCTGATATCTTGTTTGTGCAGATCCGATAAGTAATAAAGTATTTCTACCGTGAGTTATGTGCTAAGTGCATTAGCACTCTTTCGCTTAGTGCTAATTCAGAGGCTCGGCTTTAGACTTGTGTTTTGTTTCGGTAAAAATGGTTCATATCGTCAGTTAGCTGAGTTTCTTCCCGTTACGTGGGTATGACACATTCATAGGTTGTTAAATGTTAAGAAGCCCTGAGACAGTTTCGTGAAAAAAAACAACAGGTTAACATAATTTAGATGGGAACTACAAGCTAATAAAACCTAGAAGCTAACTCTGAGCTAATATCAAAGCTACGTTTTAAGCTAACAGAATCTTGAAGCTAACTGCTAACAATCATTTAACCAGGCATAGAGGCTGAATGAAAAACATGTTCCCGGTGCATTATGGGAAACAGAGTCCCGTTTATCTCTCCTCAGACGGCTGAATGAAAAACATGTTCCCGGTGCATTATGGGAAACGTAGTACTGTGTGTCTCTCCTCAGACGGCTGTAGTGTACCTTCACTGCGTGTCGCCGGGTGGCGTCCGGCCTCCTGCAGAGAGACTGTAGACGCTTCAGCAGCTGCTCAGGTGTGGAGTACAGGTACTCTGCTGCGTTCAGGGAACAGGAGAACAAATCAATCTGCACCTCTGATATATAAACTGTTTATAATATCTCAGAGTTACCTGAGGAGTCAGTTTTATTCTGTTACCTGGGAATATCTGATGTTACCTGGGAATATCTGATGTTACCTGGGAATATCTGATGTTACCTGAAGTATCGGATGTTACCTGGGAATATCTGACGTTACCTGGGAATATCTGATGTTACCTGGGAATATCTGATGTTACCTGGGAATATCTGACGTTACCTGAGAGTATCTGACGTTACCTGGGAATATCTGATGTTACCTGGGAATATCTGATGTTACCTGGGAATATCTGACGTTACCTGAGAGTATCTGATGTTACCTGGGAATATCTGATTCTACCTGGGAATATCAGACGTTACCTGAGAGTATCTGATGTTACCTGAGAGTATCTGACGTTACCTGGGAATATCTGATGTTACCTGGGAATATCTGACGTTACCTGAGAGTATCTGATGTTACCTGGGAATATCTGATGTTACCTGAGAGTATCTGATGTTACCTGGGAATATCTGACGTTACCTGGGAATATCTGATGTTACCTGGGAATATCTGACGTTACCTGAGAGTATCTGATGTTACCTGGGAATATCTGATGCTACCTGGGAATATCAGACGTTACCTGAGAGTATCTGATGTTACCTGAGAGTATCTGATGTTACCTGGGAATATCTGATGTTACCTGAGAGTATCTGATGTTACCTGGGAATATCTGATGTTACCTGAGAGTATCTGATGTTACCTGGGAATATCTGACGCTACCTGGGAGTATCTGATGTTACCTGAGAGTATCTGATGTTACCTGGGAATATCTGATGTTACCTGAGAGTATCTGATGCTACCTGGGAATATCTGATGTTACCTGAGAGTATCTGATGTTACCTGGGAATATCTGACGTACCTGGGAATATCTGATGTTACCTGGGAATATCTGATGCTACCTGGGAATATCTGACGTTACCTGAGAGTATCTGATGTTACCTGGGAATATCTGATGCTACCTGGAATATCTGACGTTACCTGAGAGTATCTGATGTTACCTGAGAGTATCTGATGTTACCTGGGAATATCTGATGCTACCTGGGAATATCTGACGTTACCTGAGAGTATCTGATGTTACCTGGGAATATCTCGGGTAAACCAAGCTTTGGGACACAGAGGGTAGCAGCCGCAGTGAACCGCCTCCAACCTGAAGGCACAGGAGATAAAGGTTAAAACCGTCATTATTCTGTTAGTTCAACCTCTTTTCATTTGCTGACTGAAGCTGAGGTTCACCTGAGCTGCTTTACTTTGAAAATTTGAGGTTCACCTGAGCAGCTTTACTTTGAAAAGCTGAGGTTCACCTGAGCTGCTTTACTTTGAAAAGCTGAGGTTCACCTGAGCTGCTTTACTTTGAAAAGCTGAGGTTCACCTGAGCTGCTTTACTTTGAAAATCTGAGTTTCACCCGAGCAGCTTTACTTTGAAAAGCTGAAGTATAACGTTCACTCTCTTTCAAACGAAGAGCAACGTTTCCACTTCTAATGTTTGTTTTATTTTATTATTTATCTTTTCTATTATTTTAGTTATTTTTAGTGTTAAAGTAAAAATACTTTAATAAAGTGTTTTTTGTGTGTTTTCTGAGTTTTCTGTGTGTTTTCTGAGTTTTCTGTGTGTTTTCTGTGTTTTCTGAGTTTTCTGTGTGTTTTCTGTGTTTTCTGTGTGTTTTCTGTGTTTCTGTGTGTTTTCTGTGTGTTTTCTGTGTTTTCTATGTTTTCTGTGTGTTTTCTGTGTTTTCTGTGTTTTCTATGTTTTCTGTGTTTTCTATGTTTTTCTGTGTGTTTTCTGTGTTTTCTATGTTTTCTGTGTTTTCTGTGTGTTTTCTGTGTTTTCTGTGTGTTTTCTGTGTTTCTGTGTGTTTTCTGTGTGTTTTCTGTGTTTTCTGTGTTTTCTATGTTTTCTGTGTGTTTTCTGTGTGTTTTCTGTGTTTTCTATGTTTTCTGTGTTTTCTATGTTTTTCTGTGTTTTCTATGTTTTCTGTGTGTTTTTCTGTGTGTTTTCTGTGTTTTCTATGTTTTCTGTGTGTTTTCTGTGTGTTTTCTGTGTTTTCTATGTTTTCTGTGTGTTTTCTTGTGTTTTCTGTGTTTTCTATGTTTTTGTGTGTTTTCTGTGTGTTTTCTGTGTTTTCTATGTTTTCTGTGTGTTTTCTGTGTGTTTTCTGTGTTTTCTATGTTTTCTGTGTTTTCTATGTTTTCTCTGTTGTTTTCTGTGTGTTTTCTGTGTTTTCTATGTTTTCTGTGTTTTCTGTGTTTTCTGTGTGTTTTCTGTGTTTTCTGTGTGTTTTCTGTGTTTTCTGTGTGTTTTTTGTGTGTTTTCTGTGTGTTTTCTGTGTGTTTTCTGTGTGTTTTCTGTGTTTTCTGTGTGTTTTCTGTGTGTTTTCTGTGTTTTCTGTGTGTTTTCTGTGTGTTTTCTGTGTGTTTTCTGTGTGTTTTCTGTGTTTTCTGTGTGTTTTCTGTGTGTTTTCTGTGTTTTCTATGTTTTCTGTGTTTTCTGTGTGTTTTCTGTGTGTTTTAGGTGTGCTCCTTGTAAATAAATAATAAGAGAGAGCAGAACATGAGTCAGAGATCAGAGGTCTGCTGCAGGTCACACAGCCGTTTGATTGGCTGAGCTTCACAGAGCGCAGCGTCTGATTGGCTGCCTGAGGTCAGCTGACTGAAGTCTGCAGGAACACCTTGATGTGATGAAACAACTCTCTACAAACACTCAGGTGAAATAAATAAATAACCTCTCAACACGTTGCTCTCAACCTCCCACAGGTTCAACACTGGCAATATAAAAATAAGATATGATTCAAATATAAAAACATAATATATGAGTAAGATATAAAAGATATTATATAATTTAAATATAAAAGATAACATAGTATTAAGATATAAACCATATTAAATAATTAAAATATAAGAGATATCTATCTGATTCCTGCAGCTCACATGGCGACCCCGAAGAACTCGTGTCTGGCGGTGGAAACGACCACGTTGTGATTTAAATATAAAGATAATATTGTGAGTAAGGGATAATGTGCAGCGAGGCGGTCAGTCTGGGGAAAAGAACACCCTTCTGATCAGGACCCTACCCCGACCAGAAGCGACAGTGACCAAGTCGCTGCACATTATCCCGCTTATTACAAGGCCACATTCTCAACAAAGTCACGACATGACTCCCAATATTAATTGAAATGCTTTTATGGATTTAGAAAATGTTTTTTATTGATTTAAAAAATTTGTATTTATTTAAATGCCCTAATGCCAAAGTAACTGGCAACTGAATATGTTTTGCCGTTTGATGTCTGTGTCTGGACCATTATGTAAAAAGGCCCGCGGCTCCGTGTTGAGGGTCTCTGCCCCGGAGCTGATCAGCTCCGTGTTGAGGGTCTCTGCCCCGGAGCTGATCAGCTCCGTGTTGAGGGTCTCTGCCCCGGAGCTGATCAGCTCCGTGTTGAGGGTCTCTGCCCCGGAGCTGATCAGCTAGTCTTTAAATAGTTCCATAGCCCATAATGTGGTCCGTCTCTTCACCTCTCTTACTTCTCCGCTGTTTTCTTGTCCCTCTTGTCTTTTTCTTTTCTTCACTGGGGACTCATCCCCCCTAACCCTAACCCTAACTCATCAGCCACTAACCCTAACCCTAACTCATCAGCCACTAACCCTAACCCTAACCCCCTAACCCTAACCCACTAACCCTAACCCATCAGCCACTAACCCTAACCCTAACCCATCAGCCACTAACCCTAACCCTAACCCATCAGCCACTAACCCTAACCCTAACCCATCAGCCACTAACCCTAAACCTAACCCTAAGTCATCAGCCACTAACCCTAACCCTAACCCACTAACCCCCTAACCCTAACCCCCTAACCCTAACCCTAACCCTAACCCCCTAACCCCCTAACCCTAACCCTAACCCCCTAACCCTAACCCACTAACCCTAACCCTAACTCATCAGCCACTAACCCTAACCCTAACCCCTAACCCTAACCCACTAACCCTAACCCATCAGCCCTAACCCTAACCCTAACCCATCAGCCACTAACCCTAACCCTAACCCATCAGCCACTAACCCTAACCCTAACCCATCAGCCACTAACCCTAAACCTAACCCTAAGTCATCAGCCACTAACCCTAACCCACTAACCCTAACCCACTAACCCCTAACCCTAACCCACTAACCCTAACCCCCTAACCCTAACCCCTAACCCTAACCCCCTAACCCTAACCCTAACCCTAACCCACTAACCCACTAACCCTAACCCACTAACCCTAAACCTAACCCTAAGTCATCAGCCACTAACCCTAACCCACTAACCCTAACCCACTAACCCCCTAACCCTAACCCCCTAACCCTAACCCCCTAACCCTAACCCTAACCCTAACCCACTAACCCACTAACCCTAACCCACTAACCCTAACCCACTAACCCCCTAACCCTAACCCCCTAACCCTAACCCTAACCCCCTAACACTAACCCACTAACCCTAACCCCCTAACCCACTAACCCTAACCCCCTAACCCTAACCCCCTAACCCTAACCCCCTAACGCTAACCCTAACCCCCTAACCCTAACCCTAACCCACTAACCCTAACCCTAACCCCCTAACCCTAACCCCCTAACCCTAACCCCCTAACCCTAACCCTAACCCACTAAACCTAACCCTAACCCAAATTACTGTGCTCTCCAAATATATTAAAATGAATATTAAAATCCTCCATGTTGCTCTCAGACGGGAGACAACGGAAAACTAAAGACAAACAAACAGTTTGAAAAGCAAATAATAATAATAATAGATGACTTTTGTTGTTTTACAGAAAGAGGGAAAAGAACAACCAATAAATAGATATAGTTAAAGTCAAATTAAAATCAAGCATAAAAAAAAAATCACACATTAAAAGCCAGATTGAAGAGGTGAGTTTTTGTAAGCTTTGTGAAGGTGGTGAGGGGCAGTCTCTGATGGGTTGTGGGAGTGAGTTCCAGAGGGGGGGGCAGCAACGGAGAAGGCTCTGTCCCCGCAGGTCCGGTGCTTGATGCCGGTGGGGATGGATAGGAGGTTGGCTTCTGATGAGCGGAGGCAGCGGGAAGGGTGTGAGGTAGGGGGGGGGGGTGTGTTGGTGTAGCAGGTCTGTGAGGTAGGGGGGGGGGGTGTGGTGGTGTAGCAGGTCTGTGAGGTAGGGGGGGGGGGGTGTGGTGGTGTAGCAGGTCTGTGAGGTAGGGGGGGGGGGGTGTGGTGGTGTAGCAGGTCTGTGAGGTAGGGGGGGGGGGTGTGGTGGTGTAGCAGGTCTGTGAGGTAGGGGGGGGGGGGTGTGGTGGTGTAGCAGGTCTGTGAGGTAGGGGGGGGGGTGGTGGTGTAGCAGGTCTGTGAGGTAGGGGGGGGGGTGTGGTGGTGTAGCAGGTCTGTGAGGTAGGGGGGGGGGGTGTGGTGGTGTAGCAGGTCTGTGAGGTAGGGGGGGGGGGGTGTGGTGGTGTAGCAGGTCTGTGAGGTAGGGGGGGGGGGGTTGGTGGTGTAGCAGGTCTGTGAGGTAGGGGGGGGGGGGTGTGGTGGTGTAGCAGGTCTTGGAGGTAGGGGGGGGGGGGTGTGGTGGTGTAGCAGGTCTGTGAGGTAGGGGGGGGGGGTGTGGTGGTGTAGCAGGTCTGTGAGGTAGGGGGGGGGGTGTGGTGGTGTAGCAGGTCTGTGAGGTAGGGGGGGGGGTGTGGTGGTGTAGCAGGTCTGTGAGGTAGGGGGGGGGGGGGTGTGGTGGTGTAGCAGGTCTGTGAGGTAGGGGGGGGGGGTGTGGTGGTGTAGCAGGCCTGTGAGGTAGGGGAAGGGGTGTGGTGGTGTAGCAGGTCTGTGAGGTAGGGGGGGGGGGTGTGGTGGTGTAGCAGGCCTGTGAGGTAGGGGGGGGGGTGTGGTGGTGTAGCAGGTCTGTGAGGTAGGGGGGGGGGGTGGTGGTGTAGCAGGCCTGTGAGGTAGGGGGGGGGGGTGTGGTGGTGTAGCAGGTCTGTGAGGTAGGGGGGGGGGGTGGTGGCGTAGCAGGCCTGTGAGGTAGGGCGGGGGGGGGTGTGGTGGCGTAGCAGGTCTGTGAGGTAGGGGGGGGGGTGTGGTGGTGTAGCAGGTCTGTGAGGTAGGGGGGGGGTGTGGTGGTGTAGCAGGTCTGTGAGGTAGGGGGGGGGTGTGGTGGTGTAGCAGGCCTGTGAGGTAGGGGGGGGTGTGGTGGTGTAGCAGGCCTGTGAGGTAGGGGGGGGGTGTGGTGGTGTAGCAGGCCTGTGAGGTAGGGGGCGGGGGTGTGTGGTGGTTGTAGCAGGCCTGTGAGGTAGGGGGGGGGGTGTGGTGGTGCAGCAGGCCTGTGAGGTAGGGGGGGGGGTGGTGGTGCAGCAGGCCTGTGAGGTAGGGGGGGGGTGTGGTGGTGCAGCAGGCCTGTGAGGTAGGGGGGGGGTGTGGTGGTGTAGCAGGCCTGTGAGGTAGGGGGGGGGTGTGTGGTGGTGTAGCAGGTCTGTGAGGTAGGGGGGGGGGTGTGGTGGTGTAGCAGGCCTGTGAGGTAGGGGGGGGGTGTGGTGGTGTAGCAGGCCTGTGAGGTAGGGGGGGGGTGTGGTGGTGTAGCAGGCCTGTGAGGTAGGGGGGGGTGTGTGGTGGTGTAGCAGGCTGTGAGGTAGGGGGGGTGTGTGGTGGTGTAGCAGGCCTGTGAGGTAGGGGGGGGGTGTGGTGGTGTAGCAGGCCTGTGAGGTAGGGGGGGGGGTGTGGTGGTGTAGCAGGTCTGTGAGGTAGGGGGGCCTGGTTGTTGAGGGCTTTGTGCGTTATGAGCAGGACTTCTTTCGATTCTTTGACGGACGGGGAGCCAGTGGAGTTCGTAGAATGGGAGTGATGTGTGGTGATGTGGTCCGGGAGTGATGTGGTCTCGGAGTGATGTGGTCTCGGGAGTGATGTGGTCTCGGGAGTATTGTGGTCTCGGGAGTGATGTGGTCTCGGAGTGATGTGGTCTCGGGAGTGATGTGGTCTCGGGAGTGATGTGGTCTCGGAGTGATGTGGTCTCGGGAGTATTGTGGTCTCGGAGTGATGTGGTCTCGGGAGTGATGTGGTCTCGGGAGTGATGTGGTCTCAGAGTGATGTGGTCTCGGGAGCGGGTGTGGGTGAGGACGCGGGCAGCAGAGTTTCTTGGATATGTTGGAGTTTATTGAGGAGGTTGGATAGTAACCGTAGAGCAGGGTGCCCACACTTTTCAGCTTGGGAGCTACTTTTAAATGACCAAGCCCAGGGTTAGGGTTAGGGTTAGGGGGCTGCTAGTGGACTAAAAGGCGAATAAGCTGTGGCGCGCTTATACTAATTGCGCCGCATAAGCGAATAATAGTGGGCCGCATTTGCGCTTCTGATGAGGAGGTGAGGCCCCCTCATAACTGCATGAACTCGTATGGCACAATACAACTCAGTACATTTGATACCCTTTCTTTAGTAGAATTGTATAAATTGGCTAACTAGGCAATCAGCTCGTCTGGGGTTTTGCAGCCCATGCGTGGTGAACGGCGTGTTAGAAAAGATGAGATCTTAGACTGGCTTACTGTACGTCAATCAAGTGGCAAATGCCATAGTAAGGATGGATGATAGGCTAACTTTAAAAAAAAAATGCCATGCGATCTACCCACACTACATTCACGATCGACGTATTGGGCACCCCTGCCGTAGAGGATGCTATTGCAGTAGTGGAGTCGTGATGTGATGAATGCATGAATCAGGGTTTCAGCAGCAGAGGAGGAGAGTGACGGGCGAGACGGGCATGGAAAAAGGCGGTCCTGGTGATGTGATTGATGTGGTGATTGATTTTGAGCTGACTACGAAGATGACTCCGAGGTTGCGGATGTGAGGGGGGGGGGGGGA
>JAAKFY010000018.1:38710619-38723119 GCA_011823955.1 Dissostichus mawsoni
CACAGAGTGACACAGGAAGAAAGAGAGTGAAACAGGAAGAAACACAGGAAGAAAGACAGAGTGAAACAGGAAGAAACACAGGAAGAAGACAGGAAGAAACACAGAGTGAAACACAGAAGAAACAAAGAGTGAAACAGGAAGAAAGACAGAGTGAAACAGGAAAACACAGGAAGAAAGACAGGAAGAAACACAGAGTGAAACACAGGAAGAAACACAGGAAGAAAGACAGGAAGAAACACAGAGTGAAACAGGAAGAAACACAGAGTGAAACAGGAAGAAAGACAGAGTGAAACAGGAAGAAACACAGAGTGAAACAGGAAGAAACAAAGAGTGAAACAGGAAGAACACAGGAAGAAAGACAGGAAGAAACACAGAGTGAAACAGGAAGAAACACAGGAAGAAAGACAGGAAGAAACACAGAGTGAAACACAGGAAGAAACACAGGAAGAAAGACAGGAAGAAACACAGAGTGAAACAGGAAGAAACACAGAGTGAAACAGGAAAACACAGAGTGAAACACAGGAAGAAACACAGGAAGAAAGACAGGAAGAAACACAGAGTGAAACAGGAAGAAAGACAGAGTGAAACAGGAAGAAAGACAGAGTGAAACAGGAAGAAAGACAGAGTGAAACAGGAAGAAACACAGAGTGAAACAGGAAGAAAGACAGAGTGAAACAGGAAGAAAGACAGAGTGAAACAGGAAGAAACACAGAGTGAAACAGGAAGAAACACAGAGTGAAACAGGAAGAAAGACAGAGTGAAACAGGAAGAAACACAGAGTGAAACAGAAGAACACAGAGTGAAACAGGAAGAAAAGACAGGAAGAAACACAGAGTGAAACAGGAAGAAAGACAGAGTGAAACAGGAAGAAACACAGAGTGAAACAGGAAGAAACACAGAGTGAAACAGGAAGAAACACAGAGTGAAACAGGAAGAAACACAGAGTGAAACAGGAAGAAACACAGAGTGAAACAGGAAGAAACACAGAGTGAAACAGGAAGAAAGACAGAGTGAAACAGGAAGAAACACAGAGTGAAACAGGAAGAAACACAGAGTGAAACAGGAAGAAAGACAGAGTGAAACAGGAAGAACACAGAGTGAAACAGGAAGAAACACAGAGTGAAACAGGAAGAAACAAAGAGTGAAACAGGAAGAAAGACAGAGTGAAACAGGAAGAAACACAGAGTGAAACAGGAAGAAACACAGAGTGAAACAGGAAGAAACACAGAGTGAAACAGGAAGAAACAAAGAGTGAAACAGGAAGAACACAGAGTGAAACAGGAAGAAACAAAGAGTGAAACAGGAAGAAACACAGAGTGAAACAGGAAGAAACACAGAGTGAAACAGGAAGAAACACAGTTTTTGTTCCACATCCTTTAGTCGGACACTAAAAAACCACATGTAGTTTTTGTTTACCACGAGAGAACCTGGTTGTATCCGTACTGGAAGTCTCTCTGCTGGTCTTTACGGACCGGGTACACCAGCTGGTTCTCATGGAAGTACAGAACCTTCTTCAGCCGGGCCAGGTCCGGTCTGAGAGCCACCAGCTCACAC
The DNA here is from genome assembly GCA_011823955.1 of Dissostichus mawsoni. Lineage (NCBI taxonomy): Eukaryota > Metazoa > Chordata > Actinopteri > Perciformes > Nototheniidae > Dissostichus > Dissostichus mawsoni. The sequence continues at coordinate 38,712,174 of JAAKFY010000018.1, forward strand.
AGGTTCAGCACCGAGCTGCAGAACAGGACCCTGAGGGGACAGAGACACACAGGTTCAGCACCGAGCTGCAGAACAGGACCCTGAGGGGACAGAGACACACAGGTTCAGCACCGAGCTGCAGAACAGGACCCTGAGGGGACAGAGACACACAGGTTCAGCACCGAGCTGCAGAACAGGACCCTGAGGGGACAGAGACACACAGGTTCAGCACCGAGCTGCAGAACAGGACCCTGAGGGGACAGAGACACACAGGTTCAGCACCGAGCTGCAGAACAGGACCCTGAGGGGACAGAGACACACAGGTTCAGCACCGAGCTGCAGAACAGGACCCTGAGGGGACAGAGACACACAGGTTCAGCACCGAGCTGCAGAACAGGACCCTGAGGGGACAGAGACACACAGGTTCAGCACCGAGCTGCAGAACAGGACCCTGAGGGGACAGAGACACACAGGTTCAGCACCGAGCTGCAGAACAGGACCCTGAGGGACAGAGACACACAGGTTCAGCACCGAGCTGCAGAACAGGACCCTGAGGGGACAGAGACACACAGGTTCAGCACCGAGCTGCAGAACAGCTTGGTTTCCCATTAATGTACCTGGCGCTACAGTGGAATGTTCTACTGTAACACTCCACACGCAAATACACAATGTATCCGGGACTGTTACAATGAAGGCTCGATAATCAGCTCACGGAATATAGGTGTAAGCAGGGGTAAAGTGCTATTTTTATAGGTGGTGTGTGGACCTCACAGAGGGGGGTCCGGGGGCAAGCTCCCCCAGGAAGATTTATTTTTAAATGTTGAAGTTAAGAGCATCAATCTGGTGCATTTTGAGAGCAAAATGAAGAGATCTATGGATACATCTCTCAACACCAGATGAAACAGAACTGTAAAGAGATTTACTTTTTCTTTATGGATATTTTACAATCACCCTTTTAAACTTTATTCTTTTTTTACTGTCAGATAGTATTTCAAACCTGTTTTTCATTTATTCTCTTATTTTGTTATAGCTATAATGATCATATAAACGTGTGCCTCGGAAATAATTGTTTAGATTAATGGTGACCAAAACGTTTGAGACCCACTGAGATAACTTAGACTAAAGTTAACTATCTGAACACTCAGAGAGTCCTTTAGTTCACTGAGTCTCTCAGTCTGTCAGGAGAGAGTCCTTTAGTTCACTGAGTCTCTCAGTCTGTCAGGAGAGAGTCCTTTAGTTCACTGAGTCTCTCAGTCTGTCAGGAGAGAGTCCTTTAGCTCACTGAGCCTCTCAGTCTGACAGGAGAGAGTCCTTTAGTTCACTGAGTCTCTCAGTCTGTCAGGAGAGAGTCCTTTAGTTCACTGAGTCTCTCAGTCTGTCAGGAGAGAGTCCTTTAGTTCACTGAGTCTCTCAGTCTGTCAGGAGAGAGTCCTTTAGTTCACTGAGTCTCTCAGTCTGTCAGGAGAGAGTCCTTTAGTTCACTGAGCCTCTCAGTCTGTCAGGAGAGAGTCCTTTAGTTCACTGAGTCTCTCAGTCTGTCAGGAGAGAGTCCTTTAGTTCACTGAGTCTCTCAGTCTGTCAGGAGAGAGTCCTTTAGTTCACTGAGTCTCTCAGTCTGTCAGGAGAGAGTCCTTTAGTTCACTGAGCCTTTCAGTCTGACAGGAGAGAGTCCTTTAGTTCACTGAGCCTCTCAGTCTGACAGGAGAGAGTCCTTTAGTTCACTGAGTCTCTCAGTCTGTCAGGAGAGAGTCCTTTAGTTCACTGAGCCTCTCAGTCTGTCAGGAGAGAGTCCTTTAGTTCACTGAGTCTCTCAGTCTGTCAGGAGAGAGTCCTTTAGTTCACTGAGCCTCTCAGTCTGTCAGGAGAGAGTCCTTTAGTTCACTGAGCCTCTCAGTCTGACAGGAGAGAGTCCTTTAGTTCACTGAGCCTCTCAGTCTGTCAGGAGAGAGTCCTTTAGTTCACTGAGTCTCTCAGTCTGTCAGGAGAGAGTCCTTTAGTTCACTGAGCCTCTCAGTCTGTCAGGAGAGAGTCCTTTAGTTCACTGAGCCTCTCAGTCTGTCAGGAGAGAGTCCTTTAGTTCACTGAGTCTCTCAGTCTGTCAGGAGAGAGTCCTTTAGTTCACTGAGCCTCTCAGTCTGTCAGGAGAGAGTCCTTTAGTTCACTGAGCCTCTCAGTCTGTCAGGAGAGAGTCCTTTAGTTCACTGAGTCTCTCAGTCTGACAGGAGAGAGTCCTTTAGTTCACTGAGCCTCTCAGTCTGTCAGGAGAGAGTCCTTTAGTTCACTGAGCCTCTCAGTCTGACAGGAGAGAGTCCTTTAGCTCACTGAGTCTCTCAGTGTGAGAGGAGAGAGTCCTTTAGTTCACTGAGCCTCTCAGTCTGACAGGAGAGAGTCCTTTAGCTCACTGAGCCTCTCAGTCTGAGAGGAGAGAGTCCTTTAGCTCACTGAGCCTCTCAGTCTGACAGGAGAGAGTCCTTTAGCTCACTGAGCCTCTCAGTCTGACAGGAGAGGACTCTCCTCCACCTTGTTGTAGAAAGAACTCCTTATATCCGTTAGCGTAGCTCGCTACCACCAGAAGCTAACAACAACGATCTCCGGTACCGGTGCGCTCTCTCTCTCTCGCTCGCGCACGCACACAAAATGGCTCGTTCCACACACACAGAGCCGAGCTTTAATGAAACACAGAGACCCAGACGTAATAGAACTGTATCATATTATTTTCGAATCAATAATTTTTCAAATTATGATTTTTTTAAAATCTTTTTTTTAATAACCATTTTCCTCCTGGTCTCTCGCGCCCCCCCTGTCATGCCTCTGCATCCCCCAGGGGGGGAACGCCCCCCACTTTGAGAACCACTGCTGTAATAACACACTGTAATAACACACTGTAAGAGTGACACTAACAAGAGGCCAGAGAAACGGCGTGAGAAACGGTTAAAAGGTCAGGTCTGACTCCACAAACACATCTATAGTTATCCTCCAGATCAAACCAGTTCAGCTGCTCCCGCATAGGATGCTCAGTGTGATGTCACAGAGTCACAGTCTCACTGTAGGACCCACAGGTGGGGATTGCACAGTGTGATGTCACAGAGTCACAGTCTCACCTGTAGGACCCACAGCTGGGGATGCACAGTGTGATGTCACAGAGTCACAGTCTCACCTGTAGGACCCACAGGTGGGGATGCTCTGGTTCAGTGTGACGCACAGTGTGATGTCACAGAGTCACAGTCTCACCTGTAGGACCCACAGCTGGGGATGCTCTGGCTGAGTGTGATGCACAGTGTGATGTCACAGAGTCACAGTCTCACCTGTAGGACCCACAGGTGGGATGCTCTGGCTCAGTGTGATGCACAGTGTGATGTCACAGAGTCACAGTCTCACCTGTAGGACCCACAGGGGGATGCACAGTGTGATGTCACAGAGTCACAGTCTCACCTGTAGGCCCACAGGTGGGGATGCTCTGGCTCAGTGTGATGCACAGTGTGATGTCACAGAGTCACAGTCTCACCTGTAGGACCCACAGGTGGGGATGCTCTGGCTCAGTGTGATGCACAGTGTGATGTCACAGAGTCACAGTCTCACCTGTAGGACCCACAGGTGGGGATGCTCTGGCTCAGTGTGATGCACAGTGTGATGTCACAGATTCACAGTCTCACCTGTAGGACCCACAGGTGGGGATGCTCTGGCTGAGTGTGATGCACAGTGTGATGTCACAGAGTCACAGTCTCACCTGTAGGACCCACAGGTGGGGATGCTCTGGCTGAGTGTGATGCACAGTGTGATGTCACAGAGTCACAGTCTCACCTGTAGGACCCACAGGTGGGGATGCTCTGGCTGAGGCTCAGCGCTGCAGTCCTCGCCCTCCAGTGCCACTTCTTAGCGGGAAGGGAGCAGAGGCAGCAGCTGGAGAGGTTCTCCTGCAGGAGGTCCATTAGCTGTTTGTGGGAACCGCCATAAAACGCCTCCACCAGCAGAACCCTGGGAGCCTGCGGAGAACCATCAAACCATCAGAAACCCTTCATACCGAAAGACTTAAAGGTCTCCTATTATACTCCTTTTCCACACACATTATAGCTCTCAGATATTACATGTTAGACGTTTTTATCCAAAGCGACTTACATACTCAATACTGTGGCCAATCCCCACAGGAGCACTTTGGGGTGAAGTGTCTCAGGGACACAACGACATGCTGACTGCAGTGGGGTTTGAACCTGTGACCCCCTGATCCCCAGACCAAGGCTCAGATAAAAAAGATGTTTAAAAAGAATATACAGAGAGTAGATCTCATCAGGACAATTCTCCCAGCAGAAACTCAGCTAAATGCTGCCGTGATTAAACTCCGTATGATGTTCCAAACCACATCAAGGATTCTCTCTGAAACAGCATGGAGCTCAAACTCTCTCTCTCTCTCAGGTTTACCTCAAGGTGAGTTCCTTTTGATTTCCTGCTTCTTCACACATACTCTCTCCAGTACAGGTTAGCTCTGAGTGTTAGCATGCTAATGTAAACACAGACCATATTACTTCCAGAACACGTCTCATTGTTTCTGACAGCAACGTTTCTGATTGGCCCGTGGGTGTAAAGCCCGCCCACATTTTAGTAATGTCGTCATGACGCAGCAAATCTGGATCAGCTCCGTTGATCCCCGTTTTTAGAGATGTGGGTACGGAGGAAAAGAGAGAGGGGTTTATTTCCTGACACTTTGTCTCCTGACACACCGGGGACACACCGGGGACACATGGTGATGTAGAGAAGACATCACTTTGAGAGTCTCCTACACACCGGGGACACATAGTGATGTGGAGAAGACATCACTTTGAGAGTCTCCTGACACACCGGGGACACACCGGGGACAAATGGGGACACATAGTGATGTAGAGAAGACATCAGAGAGTGACTCTGCATGATAGGACACCTTTAAAGTCTGTTATCCATGGAGGATCTTTACTCCCAGCGTCTCAGAAGAAAGCCATCAGGGTGATAAAGACAGAAATGATATCTATCTAAATAGTTATCAGCGTAATAAACCGTATTTAATTCATATTCTGTTGACGTGTATAAAGACTTCTTGCACTATTTTGTATCTGTATTTTATTATATATGTTGCATTGTGGGAGGAGCTCAGGTCAGAAGAGTTTCATTGCCATTTCTACTCTGTAGCTGCTGAGCATCTGATGAGAACACCTTTGAATTAGGGATGGCAGAAACTGACCATGATCAATTCGAAAATCGGACAGCCCTGGCGAATATTAATCGATTATTCGCCCCCCCCCCCCCCGCGGGAGAGAAAAAAAAAATAGTTCCACGAGGAACTCTCCTTTGAACGTGCCGCTTTGTTCATCTTTAGTTGTGCTGTTCTCACTGTTCTGTATATTGCCAATAAATCAATGGCACGTGTGACGGAGAGGGGGGGGGGGTCGGTGTGTCGCAGGCAGCAGCAGGCAGCAGCAGTCTGCACTCTGCGCAGCCTGCACTGCTGGCTTCCTCCAAGTTTACAGTAAACAAACTGGTGGTGTGACCAATGGCCATTTACAATTATTAATCCTATCACTATTATTAGCATTAGTCTATATTTAGGTTGAAACTAAGCCAGGAAAAAAAAGAAAAACATAAATAATAATAAAAAATATAAATAAACTCGAATTTTAAAAATAATTTTCGATTATGGAGACGGTAACGAATATTCAAAAAATCGAATAATCGCTGGCATCCCTAGTTTGAATCTTGAATCTTTGAATCTTTGAATCTTTGAATCCAGAGATCTCTCTTCCTGTCATAAGGTCATATTTTGGAGTTTTGATCAACCTGAAGATGATGAAAGGATCCAATCCTTATTCCTGATCAGTTATTGACCCCCCGCTCCTCACTGAGTAGAGGTTAGTCCCCCCCCCACGCTCCTCACTGAGTAGAGGTTAGTCCCCCCCCGCTCCTCACTGAGTAGAGGTTAGTCCCCCCCCGCTCCTCACTGAGTAGAGGTTAGCCCCCCCCCGCTCCTCACTGAGTAGAGGTTAGCCCCCCCCCCCGCTCCTCACTGAGTAGAGGTTAGTCCCCCCCGCCTCCTCACTGAGTAGAGGTTAGTCCCCCCCCGCTCCTCACTGAGTAGAGGTTAGCCCCCCCCCCCGCTCCTCACTGAGTAGAGGTTAGCCCCCCCCCGCTCCTCACTGAGTAGAGTTAGTCCCCCCCCGCTCCTCACTGAGTAGAGGTTAGCCCCCCCCCGCTCCTCACTGATAGAGGTTAGCCCCCCCCCCCCACGCTCCTCACTGAGTAGAGGTTAGCCCCCCCCGCTCCTCACTGAGTAGAGGTTAGCCCCCCCCCCCACGCTCCTCACTGAGTAGAGGTTAGCCCCCCCCCCCCGCTCCTCACTGAGTAGAGGTTAGCCCCCCCCCCACGCTCCTCACTGAGTAGAGGTTAGCCCCCCCCCCCGCTCCTCACTGAGTAGAGGTTAGCCCCCCCACGCTCCTCACTGAGTAGAGGTTAGCCCCCCCCCCATGCTCCTCACTGAGTAGAGGTTAGCCCCCCCCCACGCTCCTCACTGAGTAGAGGTTAGCCCCCCCCCCCCACGCTCCTCACTGAGTAGAGGTTAGTCCCCCCCCACGCTCCTCACTGAGTAGAGGTTAGTCCCCCCCCCACGCTCCTCACTGAGTAGAGGTTAGCCCCCCCCCACGCTCCTCACTGAGTAGAGGTTAGTCCCCCCCCCACGCTCCTCACTGAGTAGAGTTAGTCCCCCCCCCCACGCTCCTCACTGAGTAGAGGTTAGCCACCCCCCACGCTCCTCACTGAGTAGAGGTTAGTCCCCCCCCCCACGCTCCTCACTGAGTAGAGGTTAGTCCCCCCCCACGCTCCTCACTGAGTAGAGGTTAGTCCCCCCCCCCACGCTCTCACTGTAGAGGTTAGCCCCCCCCCCCTCACGCTCCTCACTGAGTAGAGGTTAGCCCCCCCCCCCACGCTCCTCACTGAGTAGAGGTTAGTTCCCCCCCACGCTCCTCACTGAGTAGAGGTTAGTCCCCCCCCACGCTCCTCACTGAGTAGAGGTTAGCCCCCCCCCACGCTCCTCACTGAGTAGAGGTTAGTCCCCCCCCCACGCTCCTCACTGAGTAGAGGTTAGTCCCCCCCCCACGCTCCTCACTGAGTAGAGGTTAGCCACCCCCCCAACTCCTCACTGAGTAGAGGTTAGTCCCCCCCCCACGCTCCTCACTGAGTAGAGGTTAGTCCCCCCCACGCTCCTCACTGAGTAGAGGTTAGTCCCCCCCCCCGCTCCTCACTGAGTAGAGGTTAGTCCCCCCCCACTGAGTAGAGGTTAGCCCCCCCCCACGCTCCTCACTGAGTAGAGGTTAGCCACCCCCCCACGCTCCTCACTGAGTAGAGGTTAGCCCCCCCCCACGCTCCTCACTGAGTAGAGGTTAGCCCCCCCCCACGCTCCTCACTGAGTAGAGGTTAGCCCCCCCCCCACGCTCCTCACTGAGTAGAGGTTTAGCCCCCCCCCCCCTCACGCTCCTCACTGAGTAGAGGTTAGCCCCCCCCCCCTCTCCACTGAGTAGAGGTTAGTTCCCCCCCCACGCTCCTCACTGAGTAGAGGTTAGTCCCCCCCACGCTCCTCACTGAGTAGAGGTTAGTCCCCCCCCCACGCTCCTCACTGAGTAGAGGTTAGCCACCCCCCCACGCTCCTCACTGAGTAGAGGTTAGCCCCCCCCCACGCTCCTCACTGAGTAGAGGTTAGCCCCCCCCCACGCTCCTCACTGAGTAGAGGTTAGCCCCCCCCCCCACATTATTGTGGAACATTCAGGAAATAGATTGGCCCGGTTCAGCACAAAGGAGGACATTATGTTTCCATCAGATCTCATTCTGACACATTCACACAGTTAACCCTCTGTGAGTGAGTGTGTATGTGTGTGTGTGTGTTATGTGTGTGTGTGTGTGTGTGTGTGTGTGTTTATGTGTGTGTGCGTGTGTGTGCGTGTGCATGTGTAGCTCAGATCAGATATGATGATTCTCTGTGGGCTGCATTAGCTCTCATTGTGGGCAGCTATGCAGCCCACAGAGAATCACTGGGAGGATTGAGAGGAAGAGGAGGAAGAAGATGTCCTCTCTCTTCCTCTTCTTCCTCCTCCTCCTCATAATGGCCTCTCTCTATCAGCGCTGGTTTATCAGTTATTGTGTTCCTGCAGAGTTCATTCTGAACAATAGCTTTCCATCTGCATTCAGACACTGCTCTACATTCAGCAGATTCATTATCACACACACACACACAACACACAACACACACACACACACACACACACACACACACACACACACACACACACACACACACACACACACACACACACACACACACACACACACACACACACACACACACACACACACACACACACACACACACACACACACACACACACACACACACACACACACACACACACACACACACACACACACACACACACACACACACACACACACACACACACACACACACACAAACACACACACACACACACACACACACACACACACACACACACACACACACACAGTTTTCTAAAAGGGACAAAGTGGAGATTTTCGTTATTTCTGCAGTTCTTCATGAAGTAATTGACGGATTATTCAGAGCTGGCGTCTGGAATATTAATACATATTATTTATCATCTGGAGCCACAGATTAGGAAACTCACTTTCAGTATTAAGATATTCATTGGGAACAAAAATAAATAAATATATATATTTATATAAAACAATCTGACGATGTTAGGCTGCATTATCTTTACTATCATTTTGGCTATTTTTCAATGAACGCATTGTTTAAGCTATCAGTAAAACCATCACATCTTCAGAGCTAAATGTATTTAAATATCTTATTAGTTTTTATAATTTATGTATTAAACAATGTTTTTTAACCAAAAGGCGAAATCAAAATAAATCATATATGTATTTTTGGAGGCTGGATCAGAGAACGTATTGTAGATTTGATATTATACATTAAAGACTGAAGTAATGAACACATTACTCTGCTCACATCCAGGGATTAATGAGCCCAATGTGAAGAAAGGTTTATAAAAGTATAATGCTCTTTATTCAGACCTGGTTAACGCTTCAAACATTTTAAACATTGATTTCTTGAAGTGTAGACATGTGTATCTTTCCTCTGTTGGACAGGCGTCTCTTTTCTGCTCCCTCTCCACGCTTCACTCACAGACTGATATAACACACAGCAGAGGCCTGAACGACGAAGCCGGTTCAACCTAACCTGGATATGTTTGAGTTACCCGGTTGGCCTAATCCAAAACATACGCGCTCTCGCTAAGCGGTCCTACGACGCGGGTTATCAAGTGGATCGCTCAAGCCAGTCGTGTCCTATCTAGTTAGGTGCGCGTTCACATGAAAGGGGCGGGGTTAGCAACATTTGACCAATCACAAACATGGAGAAGCGCACTGACAGCGCAGCGTCAGACTTCCTGAATGAAAAGTGAACTATAATATTAGACAGATATGAAGACGTTAAACTTTAAACATCCATGACTTAAACACTTGATCCAGGATCAAAGCCACATAGCTGCACCTGCAGGTGAATACAGCTGGTACCAGAACAAGTGTTTGAATGCGTCCATTAACAGGTTTATGATATCACTGCCCCGTCTAAGACACGATCTGACTTTCATTACATTTGACTCGAGTGTTTCCTCAACTTAATGTGTTGCTTAAAATAATCCTTCTGCATACAGTATGTGACACTGTGAGTGTTGCACGGCCAGATCCGGCTCAGCTGACTCAGATAAGGAGATATATGATACATTATGATGTGATATGAATGCTAATGAGACACATCCACGTCTGCACTCACAGTGGACTGTACGTCATGTTACTTTGATCCGGTTACTTGTGTTGTGGCAGATATTTCAGTAAGCTTTCTTAACGCTAATGTTATAATAGTCAGATTGCTCTGAAGATGGGAGGTGATATTCTATTCATGTTCACGTTCACACAGTCGGTGATTTTTGCCGGCCGTCTTTCCTGCAACGGCAGTTTCTCTGTATTTCCTTTCTCCTGTAATATGACTTGATCGCTTTAAATCTGCACACTGAGCTCTGATTGGTCAGCAGGCGGTGCTTTCACTGAGTTGATCTCTTAGCCTGCAACCTAACCTGCTCCGGACCAGGTTAGCCGCTCAGCATCAGTTACCATGGAGATCTAGCCCGCTAAGAAGAGAACCAGCGTCGTAGGACCGGAAACCCAGAGTTTAACCTGAAGTTAGCTAAGAGAAAATCCGGCTTCGTAGCGCTTCGTAGCCCAGAGGCTTTTAGCCTCTGGACCTGAAGCAGGACTTGTGGATATCATAAACCTGTTAATGTACCATCCAAACACTCTGTAGTTGTTGTTGTTGTTGTTGTTGTTGTACCAGCTGTTCTTCCTGCACCTTGCAGCTGGATGGCTTTTATCCTGGAAAAGTGTTGAAGTCATGATGTGACAGAGTGGCTGTGGTTTGGACCAAACAGATCCAGGGTCAGTTGGACTGGAGTCCCACTGTTACACGATCTGTATTTAGTCAATTGTGTAACTTTTTTATTATTATAATGTTTTCATCTTTAATACTTTCTTATGCATGTTTCTACGTAACATTAAGCTGTCTTAAGCTCTTTCCTGCTGTAACAATGTAAATATCCCCTCTGTGGGACGAGCGAAGGTATTCTGATTCTCCATGCTGCTGTGTTTACTTCTGTTAGCTCCGTTAGCAGCTAGCTCTCCTCCACTAACCGGCTAACCGGCTCCCGGTAACAGGAACCAGCCTCCGGGAACCGGAGCCCCTTCCCGGTTGTTTGTACAAGTAAACTAGTAAACTATTAAACAGTAAACTAGTAAACAGTAAACAGCTGGAGCCCCTCATGGAGCAGAGACTCACCTCCATCTGCGTCCTCTTACGTGATGACGTCCCCTCTGCTGCGTCATCACGTCATCTTTGAAGCTTTACATTT
>JAAKFY010000018.1:38733119-38748119 GCA_011823955.1 Dissostichus mawsoni
CGAGTAAAGTGTTGCGCAATGCGTACTGGATTTACGTTGCATTTATGTTCTTAACAGAGTTTTTGCAGTAGATTTGGTGAGTCCAGTTACTGTTTTTTATTTAATCAGCCATGTAACCCAAAGTCGACTACTATTTTGAAAAACTTGTCGACTAGTAAATATTGGTAGTTTTGAAACCCCTAGCACACACACAAACTCGCTGTCTCGCAGACCCCACGCAGCAACCAGGAAACGACCCCAGTAAGCCAGCTCACACTGTCCGCTCCTCGAGCCTCACAGGGTGGAGCAGCGAGCCCCCAACGTCCCTCCAACACGGCACCCAGACCCCACGCAGCATTCTCACCTGTTTGTCATTACTGGTGTCATTTCCTGGTTGCTAACAAACGCCATTGTAACACATAATCACTGATGTTCCGCTGTAACGATGGACTCATCAGAACAGAGTGGGCGAGCTGACCAATCAGAGCACACTGGGCTCATAGGGAGGGGGGGGGCAGGAGATCCAACAAGGGGTGTAGGACAGAGAGTGAATACACATGCTATACAGAGAGGCTGTATGAGAAACCAATGTGAGTTGGAACATTGACCAATGTGAATCTATTCTAGTAGACCTCAACAATGGAACTATGATCCGTAGAAATGGCCATGACATGGGCCCTTTAATATATCTCCCCTGCTGTGTGACTTTAACCACAGACACCTGTCTCAGACGGCAGCATTCAGCGCTCAGGTTAAAATATGCGAGGGAAACCTGTGGTTTTAACTTTGTATTTAAAATATGCATAGTGTTGTGAGGATCCCAGTGTTCTATCAGGACGCTCAGCTTCGTGTGACCTTTATGACACACACACACACACAACCACACACACACACACACACACACACACACACACACACACACACACACACACCCACACACACACACACACACCACACACACACACACACACACACACACCACACACAACACACCACACACACACACACACACGCACACACTCGGTGCAGCAGAAAGAACCGGGACATTGGATGAGTTACGGGGGCGGGGGGTGATGTCATTGGTGAAACAGGCACAGGTGGAGCAGCTGCTGCTCAGGTGAAACGTTTCATGTTGAACTTCAGATTCAGAGGAGATATATTCATATAGTCTGAAACACATCTGTTCATATATAGATAAATATACAGTATTCATTACTGCAGATATATATAATATATATATATATACAGTATTAATTACTGCAGATATATATATATATATATATATATACAGTATTAATTACTGCAGATATATATATCTATCTGCATTAATGAATACTTCCTGTGATCTCCACACATGCAGAAACTCCTCTCCTGATTTGATATAGATTAGTGTTTATGATGAAGCCCCCCCCCCTGCTGAAAGAAGAGCAGACACTGGGAGACACTGAGAGACACTGAGAGACACTGAGAGACTCTGAGTGACACTGAGAGACACCACTGAGAGACACTGAGAGACACTGAGAGACTCTGAGTGACACTGAGAGACACCACTGAGAGACACTGAGAGACACCACTGAGAGACACTGAGAGACACTGAGAGACACCACTGAGAGACTCTGAGAGACACTGAGAGACACCACTGAGAGACTCTGAGAGACACTGAGAGACTCTGAGAGACACTGAGAGACACCACTGAGAGACACACTGAGAGACACTGAGAGACTCTGAGAGACACTGAGAGACACTGAGAGACACCACTGAGAGACACTGAGAGACACCACTGAGAGACTCTGAGAGACACTGAGAGACACCACTGAGTGACACTGAGAGACACTGGGAGACACCACTGAGAGACACTGAGAGACACCACTGAGAGACTCTGAGAGACACTGAAAGACACCACTGAGAGACACTGAGAGACACCACTGAGAGACACTGGGAGACACCACTGAGAGACACTGAGAGACACCACTGAGAGACAATGAGAGACACTGAGAGACACCACTGAGAGACTCTGAGAGACACTGAGAGACACTGAGAGACTCTGAGAGACACTGAGAGACACTGAGAGACACTGAGAGACTCTGAGAGACACTGACAGACACTGAGAGACTCTGAGAGACACTGAGAGACACCACTGAGAGACTCTGAGAGACACTGAGAGACACTAAGAGACTCTGAGAGACACTGAGAGACTTTGAGAGACACTAAGAGACACTGAGAGACTCTGAGAGACACTGAGAGACACCACTGAGAGACACTGGGAGACACTGAGGAGACGTTACGTTAGCATACGTTAGCATACGTTAGCATTCGTTAGCTAGCTCCCGTGATTGCATAAGAACAGGGTGTCGTCTAAATTCAATGTTGGGTTTATTACACACACATTGATCATAGTTTTATTTATATTTTCAGACACATTTATATATATTTATATAATGTTTTCACAAACATCACAAACATATATATATTACAATATAAGTATACAGAGCTAACAGCATGTATAAAAACAAATGTTTAATGTGCAAACAATACTGAGCTGTTAAAGTTAAAACACCTAGCCATAGCTAACTAGTTAGCATCATGCAGAGGAGCCGCACAGTTATTTAGCTACGTTAGCCTACATTAGCGTACGTTAACATACATTAGCTAGCTCAGCACTATAGGCAGCTGTTGTTATTGTGTCTGAGTTTAATGTTTCTGTTTTTTTCTACAGATATGAAGAATTTATCTTTGCAAATAAGATTTCGTTTTAATTTTACTGTAATGTTTATTTTCTGACATATTTTAAATGTTCTTTTAAAAACTGTACCGGCCAATAATAAGTGTGGATGGGATATCAGAAGGGGGGGTAGAAGAAGTTATAATAGCATATCAGGTATATCAGAAGGGGGGGGGGTAATATAAGTGTGTGGGATATATACCTGTGTGCTCATATTTGTGTCTGAGGAGGGAACTGGTCTTCTGGAATGTTTTGTCGCAGAGCTCACAGGCGTACGTACCGCTTTCTGTCTTCTTCAGCTTCCTGTCCGACACATCGTCCAGCAGGAAGTCCCCGTCAGGAAACTCCACCTGCACACAGACACACACACACGCACACACACACACGCACACACACACACACACCACACACACACACACACACACACACACACACACACACACACACACACACACACAACACACACACACACACACACACACACACACACACACAACACACACACACACACACACACACACACGCCCTTTAGTTCCTGATAATCCCACACCTGACTGCCCCCGCCCCCCGATCCACAGTCTGGACAGAGCTTAAAGGTAAGTCCCTAAAACAGGGGGGACATATGGAGGCAGGCGGGCAGGGGGGGGGGTAGATATAAAGGTGACAACAACACGGTGTATCTGTGGGGGGGGGGGGGTCCCAGAGATACCCTCATATAGAGTCTCTCTTAATGAACCACACACTGAAGATCTGGTGAAATGAAACTTGTGTTCAGACGAAACCTATATTGTGGCGTCTGTTGGAACTTCAGTATTTGAAACATTTGTAAAATATAGTTTTTAAAGAGTTTGTTGGGGGTTGTTAGGACCCTTACACCCCACCCTGATCTATGACCTCATCAGGGTCTCTGTGGGCCTCATGGTCTTCAGGGATCGGATCAAACTTGGAGAATTGATTGAAATGTGATTTAAACCTTTCCTTACATTAACTGAATGTATTTAATGTCAGTTTTCGCACGTACATGCGAGTAAACAACAACAACCCAGACCGTGTACTTGAGACCCGGTTCTAACACTGATCTGTGAGGACACTATCTGAGATCTGGTTTACCTGGAACCCAGGTTTCCGTTGGTACTTCCTCCTCTGCTGGATGTCGTTGAAAGAGCTGAAGCTGTAGGCCATGTGGGGCAGGAAGCTCAGGGGGTCCAGACCTGGGTACGAGCTGAGGCCCGGGACCTGGGCCGCGGACAGGAAGCTGGGCGGAGGGAACGCTCCGTGGGGGGGCAGCGAGGAGTAGACCGGGCCTCCGGAGAACGGGTTCATCCCGAACAGGGGACTGGAGCCCCCCTCCGAGACCAGGACCTCCTTCTTGATGTGGACCAGGTCCTCACTGAACCCGTTGACCCGGGGCCTCTTGGACAGCAGCTTCTGGACCAGGTGTTTGGGCAGCGACAGGTCGAGGGGGGAGTCCCCAGGGGGGTCGTCTGAGGCCAGGCTGTTGGGGGTGTAGGAGGTCTTTGAGGAGGTGGAGGACAGGTTGAGGGGGGAGGGAGTGTCGGCCCTCAGGGGGTCCAGAGCATCCCCCCCGGTCGGCCTGGAGGTCTTACTGAGTCTATGGGAGGCGTCTCCGTTAGTGAAGTGCATCATGGGGGACCGGCAGAGGTCTGGGGTCGGGGTCTTCCTCTTCAGACCCCCCCCTGCTGGTTCTGGTTCCTCCACTGGGAGAACCACTCCCTCACAAAGTCCTGCGGGAGCCCCACAGCGAGGGAGATCTGGAGCAGCTGGTCTGGGCTGGGATCGCTGTTCAGTGCAAAGTAGTTCCTCAGCAGGGAGACCAGGTCTTTGAAGGGATGGGGGGGGCTGGTGGCGGTCTCGGTGGTGGACCCCTCGGGGGGACTGCTGTCCGGCTGCAGCACCGCCTGGATCTCCATGTTCTTGCGGCACTGGTACCGCTCGTGCTGGTGCAGTGGGATGGGCCCCGGGAAGGCCTGCTTACAGAACTGGCAGCAGAACAGGAAGTGGTTCTGCCCGTCTGGATCCCCCCCCCCAAGTGGCTGGGCTTCTCCTTCTTGAAGTTCCTCTTGGACTCGATGAGGTTCCTGGCCTCGTTCACCTTCTGCAGCGTGAAGTCCATGATGGTCTTGGTGGGGCTGCCCCCCCCCTCCATCTGGGCCCCCAGCTCCTTCATGTAGGCCGGAGCTTCTGGACCTCCTCCGGGTTTCCGTCCACCTTCTGCCGGGTAACCGTGTTGTCCACGATCTGGAGCACCTTCTGGACCTCGCACAGGTTCCCCAGGCCCAGCAGGTCCAGCCCCCCCGGCCCCCCAGGCCCAGCAGGGGGTTCTGGGAGGAGCTGTGGACCCCCCCGTTCAAGTAGACCCCCGGACCCCCAAACCGTGCTGGGCCATCAGGAGCCGGTACTCGTTGAAGTCCAGCGGCTCGGCTTTGATGTCCGGCTGCTGATCGGGGGGCTCCAAGGGCCCCCGATTCTCCAGGGGCCCCCGGGACTCCAGCTTGTGTCTCAGCTGAGTGAGGGCCGGGCTCCCCGGGGAGGAGGTGCTGGAGCTGGGGGAGGACCCGGGTCTGGATCCAGGTTTGGATCCGGTCCGCGAGATCAAGCCGATGCACTTCCTGCTGCTGATGTGGGAGCTGTAGGACCCGGAGTGAGAGAACCTCTTCTTACAGTGAGAGCACTCGTAGGGTTTCTCCCCTGAAATACAAACAACAACAAATCAGTCAATCAATCAATCAATCAATCAAAGTTACTGAGGAATAACTGAAGGAGGAGCAGATCTCCGATATATCATCTCTATATCAATGATATAATAATAATAGATAGATGATATCACCTTGAAGAGGTGTAGAATCTGAGGAACTCACCGCTATGGATGCGCAGGTGCTCCTTCAGGTGATGCTTGTATTTGAAGGCTTTCCCACACTCGCTGCATTTGAACTTCCTGTTTCCTGCGGCCTCGCCGATCAGCGCCTGCACACACATTCTGATCAATACCTGCACACACACTCTGATCAACACCTGCACACACACTCTGATTAACACCTGCACTAACACTCTGATCAACACCTGCACTAACACTTGGATCAACACCTGCACACACACTCTGATCAACACCTGCACATACACTCTGATCAACACCTGCACACACACTCTGATCAACACCTGCACTAACACTCTGATCAACACCTGCACTAACACTTGGATCAACACCTGCACACACACTCTGATCAACACCTGCACACACACTCTGATTAACACCTGCACTAACACTCTGATCAACACCTGCACTAACACTTGGATCAACACCTGCACACACACTCTGATCAACACCTGCACACACACTCTGATCAACACCTGCACACACACTCTGATCAACACCTGCACACACACTCTGATCAACACCTGCACACACACTCTGATTAACATCTGCACACACACTCTGATCAACACCTGCACACACACTCTGATCAACATCTGGATAACACTCTGATCAACACCTGCACACACACTCTGATCAACACCTGCACACACACTCTGATTAACATCTGCACACACACTCTGATCAATACCTGCACACACACTCTGATCAACAACTGCACACACACTCTGATCAACACCTGCACTAACACTCTGATCAACACCTGCACACACTCTGATCAACACCTGCACACACACTCTGATCAACACCTGCACACACACTCTGATCAACAACTGCACACACACTCTGATCAACACCTGCACTAACACTCTGATCAACACCTGCACACACACTCTGATCAACACCTGCACACACACTCTGATCAACACCTGCATACACACTCTGATCAATACCTGCACACACACTCTGATCAACACCTGCACACACACTCTGATCAATACCTGCACACACACTCTGATTAACACCTGCACACACACTCTGATCAATACCTGCACACACACTCTGATCAACACCTGCACACACACTCTGATCAATACCTGCACACACACTCTGATCAAATCTGCACACACACTCTGATCAACATCTGCACACACATTCTGATCAATACCTGCACACACACTCTGATTAACACCTGCACACACACTCTGATTAACACCTGCACACACATTCTGATCAATACCTGCACACACACTCTGATCAACACCTGCACACACACTCTGATCAACACCTGCACACACACTCTGATTAACACCTGGATAACACTCTGATCAACACCTGCACACACACTCTGATCAACACCTGCACACACACTCTGATCAACACCTGCACACACACTCTGATTAACACCTGGATAACACTCTGATTAACACCTGCACACACACTCTGATCAACACCTGCACACACACTCTGATCAACACCTGCACACACACTCTGATCAACACCTGCACACACACTCTGATCAACACCTGCACACACACTCTGATTAACACCTGGATAACACTCTGATCAACACCTGCACACACACTCTGATCAACACCTGCACACACACTCTGATCAACACCTGCACACACACTCTGATTAACACCTGGATAACACTCTGATTAACACCTGCACACACACTCTGATCAACACCTGCACACACACTCTGATCAACACCTGCACACACACTCTGATCAACACCTGCACACACACTCTGAACAATACCTGGATAACACTCATGGTTTTTATCATTTAAAATATCTGTGATGCGACAGGTTTCTGAATATTGTGTCAAATGTCTTGAAACGAGTTCTCTCTTTCTGTACACCTGTAAATAAACAATAACATTTCCTCTATCAGAGGAAGAGGAGAGAAGCTCGTCTTTAGGGTTCAGTTTAGGGTGCTTAGTATTTAGAGGATGCATTGTGGGGGGGGGGGGGGGCAGCTCCCCAGACATATATCCAGCTGCAGTCCTTTGACTGGTACACTAAAACCCTGAAAAAACGTTATTATATTATAATATATTGTACATATAGATATGTATTTAATCTTAATGTCATTTTTAAGGAGCAGACTTTATGATGCAACAGAATCTGAAGGAGCTTTACATAAACAATCTACCAGCTGACAGCAGAGTGTGTGTGCAGAGTGTGTGTGCAGAGTGTGTGTGCAGAGTGTATGTTTAACAGAGTAACTGCAGGACACAGATTAACAGGTGTTTATGGGATTACATCGTTTAAAGCCGTCTGGGGGGGGGGGGCAGGTGACTGAGTCTCGTTATGGGGGGTAATTGGGTAATTGACTGAGAGCGTCTCGTTATCAGATTACTGATGATCACCCTAACTGTGTGTGTGTGAGTGTGTGTGTGTGTGTACCTGCTCTTTGGTTGGTCAGTTGTTGGTCATGTGATGCTCCAGCTGTGTGTGTGTGTACCTGCTCTGTGGTTGGATGGTGTGTGTGTGTATGTGTGTGTGTGTACTTGCTCTGTGGTTGGTCGGTGGTTGGTCGGTGTGTGTGTGTGTACCTGCTCTGTGGTTGGTCGGTGTGTGTGTGTGTGTGTGTGTGTGTGTGTGTACCTGCTCTGTGGTTGGTCGGTGGTTGGTCGGTGAGTCTGTGTGTGTACCTGCTATGTGGTTGGTCGGTGGTTGGTCGGTGTGTGTGTGTGTGTACCTGCTCTGTGGTTGGATGGTGTGTGTGTGTGTGTACTTGCTCTGTGGTTGGTCGGTGGTTGGTCGGTGTGTGTGTGTGTGTGTGTGTGTTGTGTGTGTGTGTGTGTGTGTGTGTGTACCTGCTCTGTGGTTGGTCGGTGGTTGGTCGGTGAGTGTGTGTGTGTACCTGCTATGTGGTTGGTCGGTGGTTGGTCGGTGTGTGTGTGTGTACCTGCTCTGTGGTTGGTCGGTGTGTGTGTGTGTACCTGCTCTGTGGTTGGTCGGTGGTTGGTCGGTGTGTGTGTGTGTACCTGCTCTGTGGTTGGTCGGTGGTTGGTCGGTGTGTGTGTGTGTGTACCTGCTCTGTGGTTGGTCGGTGTGTGTGTGTGTGTATACCTGCTCTGTGGTTGGTCGGTGGTTGGTCGGTGTGTGTGTGTGTGTACCTGCTCTGTGGTTGGTCGGTGGTTGGTTGGTGTGTGTGTGTGTACCTGCTCTGTGGTTGGTCGGTGGTTGGTCGGTCGGTGTGTGTGGTGTGTACCTGCTCTGTGGTTGGTCGGTGGTTGGTGATGTGACGCTCCAGGTGAGCTCGGTGGATGAAGGTGTCGCTGCAGGTGGGGCAGGTGAAGCTCTCTCTCTCTCTCTGTCTCTCCTGGAGGCTCTCATGTCGGTACCTGATGTGTTCCTTCAAAGACGAGAGGCGCTTGTATCCTCGATCGCAGTACGGACAGGTGAGCATCGCCGAGAAGTCGTCCGCCGACCCTGAGAGGAGATCTGGGGGGGATCAGCTTTTATTTAGATGGTTGTTGTTATTTACAGTTTTTATTTAGATGGTTGTTGTTATTTACAGTTTTTATTTAGATCAGAGGCCTGTACTACGAAGCCGGATGTTCTCTTAGCGAGCTAACTTCAGGTTAAACTCTGGGTTTCCGGTCCTACGACGCTGGTTCTCTTCTTAGCGGGCTAGATATCCATGGTAACTGCTGATGCTGAGCGGCTAACCTGGTCCGGAGCAGGTTTGGTTCCAGGCTAAGAGATCAACTCAGTGAAAGCACCGCCTGCTGACCAATCAGAGCTCAGTGTGCGGAGTTTAAAGCGATCAAGTCATATTACAGGAGAAAGGAAATACAGAGAAACTGCCGTTGCAGGAAAGACGGCCGGCAAAAATCACCGACTGTGTGAACGTGAACATGAATAGAATATCACCTCCCATCTTCAGAGCAATCTGACTATTATAACATTAGCGTTAAGAAAGCTTACTGAAATATCTGCCTCAACACAAGTAACCGGATCAAAGTAACATGACGTACAGTCCACTGTGAGTGCAGACGTGGATGTGTCCCATTATCATTCATATCACATCATATCACATCATAATGTATCATATATCTCCTTATCTGAGTCAGCTGAGCCGGATCTGGCCGTGCAACACTCACAGTGTCACATACTGTATGCAGAAGTATTATTTTAAGCAACACATTAAGTTGACGAAACACTCGAGTCAAATGTAATTAAAGTCAGATCGTGTCTTAGACGGGGCAGTGATATCATAAACCTGTTAATGATCGCATTCAAACACTTGTTCTGTTACCAGCTGTGTTTACCTCGCAGGTGCAGCTATGTGGCTTTGATCCTGGATAAAGGGTTTAAGTCATGGATGTTTAAAATTTAACGTCTTCATATTTGTTTAATATTATAGTTGACTTTTCATTCAGGAAGTCTGACGCACTGCGCTGTCAGTACGCGGCTTGTCCATGTTTGTGATTGGTCGATCGCTCCAAATACCACCCCTTTCATGTGAACGCGCACCTAACTAGATAGGACACGGCTGGCTTGAGCGATCCACTTGATAACCAGCGTCGTAGGACAGTTTAGCGAGAGCGCGTTTGTTTTGGATTAGGCCAACCGGCTAACTCAAACATATCCAGGATATGTTGAACTAGATTCGTAGTACAGGCCTCAGGGGTGTCCAAACCTTTTTCACTGAGGGCCACAGACAGAAAAATATACGAAGGGTTGGGCCGCTCACTAGAGGTTTATCGCCTCATAAGTTCAGTTATAAGTTGGAAAAATTAATCAAATGTAGGTAAATGATGCTTGTGAGTGTTATCAGCTGATCCCTTAAAACAGAAGCCTCAGATTGATGATAACAAGGAGAAATATGAAGCGTTTATTTCAAGCTTGTTATGTGAACAGGTCATTGGGCTTTTTTCTTATCAACTAAGATTTGATAGAAAATGTTTCCAACTTGAATTGACTGAATTTATTTTTAAAAGTGGGCTTATTAACACATGAATACTACTGTGTAATACATTTTCACATTTATATTTAAGAAGTACAATATAAGACAAGCACAAGTTTCATTTGTGGGCCATATTATATTATACTTTTTGAATTTGCTGAGGGCCGACTCAAAATGGTCCACGGGCCGCATTTGGCCCCCGGGCAGTAGTTTGAACACCCTTGATTTAGATGGTAGTGTTATTTACAGTTTGTATTTGGATGGTTGTTGTTATTTACAGTTTGTATTTGGATGGTTGTTGTTATTTACAGTTTGTATTTGGATGGTTGTTGTTATTTACAGTTTATATTTAGATGGTTGTTGTTATTTACAGTTTGTATTTGGATGGTTGTTGTTATTTACAGTTTTTATTTAGATGGTTGTTGTTATTTAGTTTTTATTTAGATATTGTTGTTGTTATTTACAGTTTGTATTTATATTGTTGTTGTTATTTACAGTTTGTATTTAGATGGTTGCTGTTATTTACAGTTTTTATTGAGATGGTTGTTGTTTATTTAGATGGTTGTTGTTATTTACAGTTTTAATTGTTTGTATTTAGATGGTTGTTGTTATTTACAGTTTTAATTGTTTGTATTTAGATGGTTGTTGTTATTTACAGTTTTCATTTAGATGGTTCAAGGTTCTTTATTTGTCATACGAACATAGCTACAGAGTAGTTATGTCGATGAAAATCTTAGGTCACAGGCTTCTCCAGCAGAGCAACACAATAACACAGATAAACAGAAAAATATAGTGCATGTAAATATTAAAAAGTAAATACAAAAAGAAAAATAGTTTTAAAAAAGTGAAATAGTGAAATAAGAGTCTATATGCAAGCTATTGGAATGATATATTAGATAAATAGATAAATCATGACTAAGTAGCAGATGAATGTTATAGATGTTGTTTCAACAGTTCAGGTGTTTAGCAGTCTTATTGCCTGTGCCTGTATTGCTGTTATTTACAGTTTTTATCTGTTATTCACTGTAATAATCGTTGTTCCAGGCCTCACCGTGCTCGCTCTCGTCCTGCCCGGCGGCCTCAGGTGTTCCCAGGCGCATCAGCTCCTCCGGGGCTTCTGGGTAAATGATGGCGGTGTCGCTGCGCTGCAGGTATTCTGCGATGGATCCCGGGTGACCGTCGTCATCATGGTTACGCTTCAGGAAGAAGTCATCGAGCTCGGAGACGTCCAGACGCTCTGCTGAGGAAACACGGTGAGTTCAAGAGACATTTAAAGAATATAATCATAGAAACACATCACTATAAGTACACACAATATATGATGCAGAAACTGAAGAAATTCATTATGGAGTTCCTCAGGGAAACGTCCTTGGCCCTCTTAGTTTGACTTTACATGCTCACAAAACAACAACATATTTCAACATAACCTTTAAATACCAATAGAACTATGTGACAAACAACCACTTCATTCAGGTTCATCATTTTCTAAAGCGGAAATATCTGGGTAATCAGCCCTGGTTTCAGACAGAGGGTGAAAAGAGGTGCTGCAGTTCAGGCAGTATGACAGACATGAAGAGCTTTTTGAACATTAAAGGACACATGTTTAAACTGTTATGGAGGACCCAGCGTGGAGCCCTGAGGGACGCCTTTACTAACTCTGGAGACTAAAGCTTGACCTTCTTTCACAACACAACAAGCCGTAACGTCACATGAATCTGTTTCTGTTTCCTCTGTTGTCTGTTTGAGGACAAGTGAAACTTGTCATAATTAATTACTAAACTATGTGTTTCACCAACACAGCAAACAATCTGAAAACCTGACATCTTGGTGCCAGGATAACAACCTCCATCTCAACGTCAGCAAAACCAAGAAGCTGATTGGCATTACAGGAAGCAGCAGAGAGAGCATCCTGACCTTCTACAGGTGCACCATAGAGAGCATCCTGACCTTCTACAGGTGCACCATAGAGAGCATCCTGACCTTCTACAGGTGCACCATAGAGAGATCCTGACCTTCTACAGGTGCACCATAGAGAGTATCCTGACCTTCTACAGGTGCTCCATAGAGAGCATCCTGACCTTCTACAGGTGCACCATAGAGAGGATCCTGACCTTCTACAGGTGCTCCATAGAGAGCATCCTGACCTTCTACAGGTGCTCCATAGAGAGGATCCTGACCTTCTACAGGTGCACCATAGAGAGGATCCTGACCTTCTACAGGTGCTCCATAGAGAGGATCCTGACCTTCTACAGGTGCACCATAGAGAGGATCCTGACCTTCTACAGGTGCTCCATAGAGAGCATCCTGACCTTCTACAGGTGCACCATAGAGAGGATCCTGACCTTCTACAGGTGCTCCATAGAGAGGATCCTGACCTTCTACAGGTGCACCATAGAGAGGATCCTGACCTTCTACAGGTGCTCCATAGAGAGGATCCTGACCTTCTACAGGTGCACCATAGAGAGGATCCTGACCTTCTACAGGTGCAGAGAGGATCCTGACCTTCTACAGGTGCAGAGAGGATCCTGACCTTCTACAGGTGCTCCATAGAGAGGATCCTGACCTTCTACAGGTGCACCATAGAGAGGATCCTGACCTTCTACAGGTGCACCATAGAGAGGATCCTGACCTTCTACAGGTGCACCATAGAGAGTCCTGACCTTCTACAGGTGCACCATAGAGAGGATCCTGACCTTCTACAGGTGCACCATAGAGAGCATCCTGACCTTCTACAGGTGCACCATAGAGAGGATCCTGACCTTCTACAGGTGCACCATAGAGAGGATCCTGACCTTCTACAGGTGCACCATAGAGAGGATCCTGACCTTCTACAGGTGCACCATAGAGAGGATCCTGACCTTCTACAGGTGCACCATAGAGAGGATCCTGACCTTCTACAGGTGCACCATAGAGAGCATCCTGACCTTCTACAGGTGCACCATAGAGAGGATCCTGACCTTCTACAGGTGCACCATAGAGAGATCCTGACCTTCTACAGGTGCACCATAGAGAGCATCCTGACCTTCTACAGGTGCACCATAGAGAGGATCCTGACCTTCTACAGGTGCACCATAGAGAGGATCCTGACCTTCTACAGGTGCACCATAGAGAGCATCCTGACCTTCTACAGGTGCACCATAGAGAGGATCCTGACCTTCTACAGGTGCACCATAGAGAGGATCCTGACCTTCTACAGGTGCACCATAGAGAGCATCCTGACCTTCTACAGGTGCACCATAGAGAGGATCCTGACCTTCTACAGGTGCACCATAGAGAGGATCCTGACCTTCTACAGGTGCACCATAGAGAGATCCTGACCTTCTACAGGTGCACCATAGAGAGATCCTGACCTTCTACA
Organism: Dissostichus mawsoni; assembly: GCA_011823955.1. Classification (NCBI taxonomy): domain Eukaryota; kingdom Metazoa; phylum Chordata; class Actinopteri; order Perciformes; family Nototheniidae; genus Dissostichus; species Dissostichus mawsoni. Next base: position 38,746,998 of record JAAKFY010000018.1, read on the forward strand.
GTGCACCATAGAGAGGATCCTGACCTTCTACAGGTGCACCATAGAGAGCATCCTGACCTTCTACAGGTGCACATAGAGAGTATCCTGACCTTCTACAGGTGCTCCATAGAGAGGATCCTGACCTTCTACAGGTGCACCATAGAGAGTATCCTGACCTTCTACAGGTGCACCATAGAGATCCTGACCTTCTACAGGTGCTCCATAGAGAGGATCCTGACCTTCTACAGGTGCACCATAGAGAGCATCCTGACCTTCTACAGGTGCACCATAGAGAGCATCCTGACCTTCTACAGGTGCACCATAGAGAGATCCTGACCTTCTACAGGTGCACCATAGAGAGATCCTGACCTTCTACAGGTGCACCATAGAGAGCATCCTGACCTTCTACAGGTGCACCATAGAGAGCATCCTGACTGGCTGCATCACGGCCTGGTACGGCAGCTGCACCACCGTCAATCGTAAGGCTTTACAGAGGGTGGTGAAACTGCAGAACATCACCAGGACGGAGCTGCCATCCATGGAGGACCTTACTCCCAGCGGCTCAGGAAGAAATCCCTCGGATTATAAAAGACCCCATCACCCCAGCCACAAACTGTTCTTCTGCTGCGTCTGGCAGGCGGCATCGCAGCATCAGGACTAAACCACCAGACTCAGGGACAGTTTCAGGACTAAAACCACCAGACTCAGGGACAGTTTCAGGACTAAAACCACAAGACTCAGGGACAGTTTCAGGTCTAAAAGCACAAGACTCAGGACAGTTTCAGGTCTAAAAGCACCAGACTCAGGGACAGTTTCAGATCTAAAACCACCAGACTCAGGGACAGTTTCAGGTCTAAAACCACAGACTCAGGGACAGTTTCAGGACTAAAACCACCAGACTCAGGGACAGTTTCAGGTCTAAAACCACAAGACTCAGGGACAGTTCAGGACTAAAACCACCAGACTCAGGGACAGTTTCAGGTCTAAAACCCAAGACTCAGGGACAGTTCAGGACTAAAACCACCAGACTCAGGGACAGTTTCAGGTCTAAAACCACCAGACTCAGGGACAGTTTCAGGTCTAAAACCACAGACTCAGGGACAGTTTCAGGTCTAAAACCACCAGACTCAGGGACAGTTTCAG
>JAAKFY010000018.1:38755619-38780619 GCA_011823955.1 Dissostichus mawsoni
GATGCGCCCTCTTAACGAAGGAAAACTCATTCAGACACACACACACACACACACACACACACACACACACACACACACACACACACACACACACACACACACACACACACACACACACACACACAGTTCCTGGAACATGGAGAAGTGAAACTGCTGATGGAGAGACTTTGACGTTGACTCACTACCTCCAGAAACCTGCAGAAGAAGAGATGCTCCGTCATCACTTTAGGGATAACCCTATCTCTTTGAATAAAATGACTAATAAGTCAGAATAACAACGTCTTCTGTAAACTCAGATGTCTTTCCTCAACTCAAGGAGTTTCAAACGTCTTCATATCGTTCAAAGAAACTCAGAAACTTTTTATTTATCAGAATAGCATCAGGATAGGGTAAGGTTAGCGTAATGTTAGCATCAGGTTAGCATCAGGATTATAATGAATCCTTGGTTTTTTTAAAATACAATATCTGTTTTTTAAATTGCACATATTTTATTCCATTCTATTTCAATGTAAATACTGCTTTATTGTTTTTTATCTTTTTTATTTTACTATATTTTTCTTATTTTTTATGTTATTATTGTTTTCTTAAAATAGTTCTCTATCTGTGTTTTTTTTTTTGTTTTACTTTTATGTATGCACCACGACACAAAGTCAAATTCCTCATTGGTGTCAACCAGGGACGTGCACAGACATTTTGGGGGGCGGGTGCTCAAGTGAGAAAAAGGACACTTCCCATAATCATTTATAAAAAAATGTTTTAAAACAAAAAGTTAAATATAGTTGCACATCTCTGACTCACTGACCAATTTATTTTAATACCCTCACACTCACGCAATTGTTTAATACTCAACAGAATTCTACAAAATAATCAGCTAACACAGAGACAATGGTCTTATTTTGTATTCACAATGCACAAGAGCAGACAACAAACTAGTACAATATATAGTTATTAAATGAGCAGCCAACAATCAAAATTATGAAGTTACTGTTTAAGGACATTACAGGCAAAAAGATCGTTTTTTCATGTAGGCTACTTGTTATTTTGGTCTATTTTGCTTCCATGTTTTCTTTCACTCTAATGGAAATAAAACTTCCAAGGAACATATATAAATGGTGTTCGTTTTACTACCATGTCTGAATTCATCTATAGATTTAAACCGGGGACAATACTGACTTGACGTAAGTTAAGTAACTATCTGGGGAAGTTGTGAGGTGTTTTTTTGTTTTATCCTTTCCACCTGCAATGCCTTGGTAACTGCATGCAAATTAGTGCATTTTAATTAGGCCTAGTTAACGCCTACTTTGCATATCATGTGGCGATCGTGATGACGTTATTAGATACACATTTTACTGTATTCACCTGTAGTGTCTCCCTTTAGTTCAGTACATTAGCCTGTATGCCCATGATAAATTGCCTTAGCTAAACCTTGAGCTAACTTATCCATTAGCTAGTAGCCTACCTTAGTTAACTATATTTGTTATTGTCTTTTAGCTAATTAGCTGTAAACTCAAGGCAGTGGCAGTTTAGTAATTTGTTCATCACCAGTCACCTTCAAAATAAGCCAAGAAAAGCCGGCATAACATGGGATGGGTGGGAGGTGCTGCTACCTGTCTGTCTGAAGTGACTGCCGATGTCCGCACCGCTGTGCAGGAGACGTGGAGGGAGGGAGGGAGGGTGAGCTACGGAACTTCACAGTCTAATCTCCCGACCTGATATTTGTATTCAATCAATATATTTTTGGAAAGGGAAACTGTGCGCAAACAGCAGTAGATAGGGGGAAAAAAGGGCACTTTCTCTGGAGGTAGAAAAAGGGCAGGGGCTCAGGCCCACTTTGATGTCTATGTGTGCACATGCCTGGTGTCAACCTACCTGTGAGTTGGGGGGTGAGTCGTGGGGTGAGTCGGGGGTGATGGAGTCGGGGAGTGAGTCGGGGGGTGAGTCGGGGATTGAGTCGGGGGGTGATGGGAGTTGGGGGTGGACTCGGGGGTGATCGGAGTCAGGGGTGAGTGGGGTGAGTCGGGGGGTGATTACAATGAGCCCAGTGTACTGGATGTGTCTCCCTTCCTGGTGAAACTCAGAGCAAAGTGCCCACAGAGGAATACAACCAGAGAGGATTTAATATCATTATTATTGTTATATCATCATCATCATCATCATCATTTTATTATTATTATTATTATGATTATTTAATATTTATCTCTTTTCATTTATTTTATTTCAGTGTTTTAATATTTTTTTTCTTATTAAAGATTTAACATTTTAATAATTTGTGTCAGGGACATACTGGAGGTGAAACAGTGAATGAATGATTTCATATCTGACGTCTCTTTGGACATATTTATTCAGTTTTCTGACATTAAACTTCATTGATATAAAAAAAATCTTCATCCGTCATAAAATAATATGTTATTATCATTTATAATATTCTGTCATTGAAGGTTTAACTGGTTCCTTTCCACTTTAATGGTGAAGAACAACCTGATAATAATATGAATATATTAGTGGGCGATGTTCCAGTAAACAGCCGCCGCAGGTTTACTCCTGCAGAAGAAGAAGTGCATTAACAGCTCTTAGTGGTTTTTAACCAGAAACATGAAAACATGAAATATAGATGAGAAAGGTTTCTGAAAATCAGCTGCATATTCACTCAGAGATCTATTGATATACAGACAGAGATCTACTGATATACATACAGAGATCTACTGATATATAGACAGAGATCTACTGTAATACAGACAGAAATCTACTGATATACAGACAGAGATCTATTGATATACAGACAGAGATCTACTGATATACAGACAGAGATCTACTGATATATAGACAGAGATTTACTGTAATACAGACAGAGATCTACTGATATACAGACAGAGATCTACTGATATACAGACAGAGATCTACTGATATACAGACAGAGATCTACTGATATATAGACAGAGATTACTGTAATACAGACAGAGATCTACTGATATATAGACAGAGATCTATTGATATACAGACAGAGATCTACTGATATACAGACAGAGATCTACTGATATATAGAGAGAGATCTACTGTAATACAGACAGAGATCTACTGATATACAGACAGAGATCTACTGATATACGACTGAGATCTACTGATACAGACAGAGATCTACTGTAATACAGACAGAGATCTACTGATAAACAGACAGAGATCTACTGTTATAGACAGAGATCTACTGATATACTGACAGAGATATACTGATAAACAGAGAGAGATCTACTGTTATACAGACAGAGATCTACTGATAAACAGAGAGAGATCTACTGTTATACAGACAGAGATCTACTGATAAACAGACAGAGATCTACTGATATACTGACAGAGATCTACTGATATACAGACAGAGATCTACTGCTATACTGACAGAGATCTACTGATATACTGACAGAGATCTACTGATATACAGACAGAGATCTACTGATATACTGACAGAGATCTATGATAAACAGACAGAGATCTATTGATATACAGACAGAGATCTACTGATATACTGACAGAGATCTACTGATATACTGACAGAGATCTACTGATAAACAGACAGAGATCTACTGATAAACAGACAGAGATCTATTGATATATAGACAGAGATCTACTGTAATACAGACAGAGATCTACTGATATACAGACAGAGATCTACTGATATACAGATAGAGATCTACTGATATACAGACAGAGATCTACTGATATATAGACAGAGATGTACTGTAATACAGACAGAGATCTATGATATATAGACAGAGATCTATTGATATACAGACAGAGATCTACTGATATACAGACAGAGATCTACTGATATATAGAGAGAGATCTACTGTAATACAGACAGAGATCTACTGATATACAGACAGAGATCTACTGATATACAGACTGAGATCTACTGATATACAGACAGAGATCTACTGTAATACAGACAGAGATCTACTGATAAACAGACAGAGATCTACTGATATATAGACAGAGATCTACTGATATACTGACAGACATATACTGATAAACAGAGAGAGATCTACTGTTATACAGACAGAGATCTACTGATAAACAGAGAGAGATCTACTGTTATACAGACAGAGATCTACTGATAAACAGACAGAGATCTACTGATATACTGACAGAGATCTACTGATATACAGACAGAGATCTACTGATATACTGACAGAGATCTACTGATATACTGACAGAGATCTACTGATATACAGACAGAGATCTACTGATATACTGACAGAGATCTACTGATAAACAGACAGAGATCTATTGATATACAGACAGAGATCTACTGATATACTGACAGAGATCTACTGATATACTGACAGAGATCTACTGATAAACAGACAGAGATCTACTGATAAACAGACAGAGATCTATTGATATACAGACAGAGATCTACTGATATACTGACAGAAATCTACTGATATACAGACAGAGATCTACTGATATACTGACAGAGATCTACTGATATACAGACAGAGATCTACTGATATACTGACAGAGATCTACTGATAAACAGACAGAGATCTATTGATATGCAGACAGAGATCTACTGATATACTGACAGAGATCTACTGATATACAGACAGAGATCTACTGATATACAGACATAAATCTACAGACAGAGATCTACTGATTTACAGACAGAGATCTACTGATATACAGACAGATATCTACAGACAGAGATCTACTGATATACAGACAGAGATCTACTGATATACAGACAGAGATCTACAGACAGAGATCTACTGACAGAGATCTACTGATATACAGACAGAGATCTACTGATATACAGACAGAGATCTACAGACAGAGATCTACTGACAGAGATCTACTGATATACAGACAGAGATATATGATATACAGACAGTGATCTACAGACAGAGATCTACTGATATACAGACAGAGATTTACAGACAGAGATCTACTGTAATACAGACAGAGATCTACTGATATACAGACAGAGATCTACAGACAGAGATCTACTGACAGAGATCTACTGATATACAGACAGAGATCTACTGATATACAGACAGAGATCTACAGACAGAGATCTACTGTAATACAGACAGAGATCTACTGATATGCAGACAGAGATCTACTGTAATACAGACAGAGATCTACAGACAGAGATCTACTGACAGAGATCTACTGATATACAGACAGAAATCTACTGATATACAGACAGAGATCTACAGACAGAGATCTACTGTAATACAGACAGAGATCTACAGACAGAGATCTACTGACAGAGATCTACTGATATACCGACAGAGATATACTGATATACAGACAGAGATCTACTGATATACAGACAGAGATCTACAGACAGAGATCTACTGTAATACAGACAGAGATCTACAGACAGAGATCTACTGTAATACAGACAGAGATCTACAGACAGAGATCTACTGACAGAGATCTACTGATATACAGACAGAGATCTACTGACAGTAGGGGTGTAACGGTATCCGTATTCGCCCCGTACCGTCACGGTTCGGACGTCACGGTTCGGTGCATACAGTGACACGACGAATGCGCCTTTTTTTTTACGAGTGGGAAAAAAGTCTGTCATTCAGGGCAGTATCCACTACACTATATATAATCCAAGGGGCGGTATTGCGCCTAAAAGCTGTTTGCCAGCCGCCCTTAAACAACAAATGAAGAAGAAGAAGAAAACACAAAATGAACAAAATACAAGAAGAAGAAAAGTTAGTATTGCGACTTCAGATAACACACAGGAGCTAGAAGACCCACCTGCTTCTTTCAAATCAGCTGTGTGGGAACATTTCGGGTTCCCTGTGGACTACAACAACGATGGAGTGCGAGTGGTGGATCGGACGAGGACGGTGTGCCGGCGTTGTTCCACAGCGGTGCGGTATGCTAATGGTACCACACGCCAAACATGCTAAATCCTATCAGAAGGCATCAGCCAGAGGTACCAGTCACCGGAGCCCGGCGAAAGACAGCAGCAGTTCAACAGCTTATCCCGCTGCTTTTAAGAAGCCAATAGACATGAAAGAGACCAAAAGAAATAACGGAAGCTTTTGGCATGTTTTTCAACGGCTATGCTGCGCCCTTATGCAATAGTAGAGGACCCGGCTTTTATTGATTGTGATTGAAAGTGATTGAACACTATCTTATTATTTATTTTGTAATATTTTCAAGACATTCTTATTAGTTTACAGCTTATTGAACCTTTTTGTTTGACCTCAGCCGTTATAGATAATATGGCCACCTGAGTGTGTGTGGTACTGTGTTTTTCATTGTGTAATACAGTTAATTATTCAAAATGTTAGAGTTCCTTATTTTTAAAGTGAAACTTGCACTACTGTTCAAAATAAATAAAAAAACAAACCTGGAATTATGCATTTGGGACTTTCTTTGCTTTTTCTTGTTGTACCGAACCCGTACCGAACCGTGACCCCCAAACCGAGGTACATACCGAACCGTGAATTCTGTGAACCGTTACACCCTACTGACAGAGATCTACTGATATACAGACCGAGATCTACAGACAGAGATCTACTGATATACAGACAGAGATCTACAGACAGAGATCTACAGACAGAGATCGACTGATATACAGACAGAGATCTACAGACAGAGATCTACTGATATACAGACAGAGATCTACAGACAGAGATCTACAGACAGAGATCGACTGATATACAGACAGAGATCTACAGACAGAGATCTATGATAACAGACAGAGATCTATGACAGAGATCTACAGACAGAGATCTACTGATAAACAGACAGAGATCTACTGATAAACAGACAGAGATCTACAGACAGAGATCTACTGACAGAGATCTACTGATATACAGACAGAGATCTACTGATAAACAGACAGAGATCTACTGATATACAGACAGAGATCTACTGATAAACAGACAGAGATCTACTGATATACAGACAGAGATCTACTGATAACAGACAGAGATCTACTGATATACAGACAGAGATTACTGATAAACAGACAGAGATCTACTGATAAACAGACAGAGATCTACTGATATACAGACAGAGATCTACTGATAAACAGACAGAGATTTACTGATAACAGACAGAGATCTACTGATAACAGACAGAGATCTACTGATATACAGACAGAGATCTACTGATAAACAGACAGAGATCTACTGATATACAGACAGAGATCTACTGATAAACAGACAGAGATCTACTGATAAACAGACAGAGATCTACTGATATACAGACAGAGATCTACTGATAAACAGACAGAGATTTACTGATAAACAGACAGAGATCTACTGACAGAGATCTACTGATATACAATCAGAAATATATATAAATATATGTTATTCATAAAGCTGCTGACTGTGGATTTGAGGGTTCAAAAAGAGAAGTGAGAGTCTCTGTGATGAAGACGCTCCGAATAAATATAAAGAGAGGAAGTTGACCAGATTCATATGTATATTTATATATATACAGTATATATAATAATATACTGTATATATATATATAATGAACAAATATATACACAAACTAATATAATAATATTCTGACTGCAGCTGATCAAACTGTTTCATTTTTTAATAATCAGAGAAAATAACATGCTGAGGAGTTAATGTGAGTTTCATGTTCCTGAGTGTGTGTGTGTGTTTGTTTGAGTGTGTGTTTGTTTGTGTGTCTGTGTGTGTGTGTGTGTGTGTGTGTGTTGTTTGTTTGTGTGTGTGTGTTTGTCTGTTTGTGTGTGTGTGTGTGACTGAAATAAAAACACTTATCGTTCATTCCTGAATCATGCTGCCATCGCTCTGCTTTAGACCCCCCCCACACACAACAACACACCACACACACACACACACACACACACACCACACACACACACACACACACACACACACACACACACACTCTCTAACGCCCCTCCCTGTAGAGACCTGGTAGGAATGTAACCACGAGGTCCCTCAACTATTTGGGTGTGTGTGTGTGTGTATGTGTGTATGTGTATGTGTGTGTGTGTGTGTGTCCTGTTAAACTGCTGATACTTTTTATAATTAAATATAGCAGCCTGTCATCATAACGATTAATGATTAGTCTCTAATTATTTTGTTATTAATCGTTTATCAATTCAGATTCAGTTATATTTAAATATATCCACTCAGTATATACACTGAGTGGATATATTTAAATATTCAGAAGAGGAACCGTCAGAGATTAAAATACATAAACATTAAAAGAGAAATCCATATTTACAGGTTTATTATTTTATTTGAACGTCTGAAAGACTTTATAATCTAGGTGTAAATCCAAGCTTTAATAAATAACTAAATAAATACATGATAATGTTTTTATTCCTCACAAACACAAACAATTTAAAATGTGGTAAATACTGGGTGAATTGCAGATTAATCCCCCCCCCCACTGAGTGGAGGGTGGAAAACAAAGACCCTGAATGCACCGCCCCCCCCCAAACGGACATGTTTAATCCTCTCACTCTCACTGCCCTTCAAAATAAAAGCCTTTTATGTTCAATTTTCAGGGAATCACTGCGTTTACCCCAAGTCTTCAGAGAGGGTGGTGTCAACAAGGCACACACACACACACACACACACACACACACACACCACACACACACACACACACACACACCACACACACACACACACACACACACACCACACACACACACACACACACACACACACACACACACACACTTGAGAAGATCTCTCAGTCTGCCTGAACTCTTCATTAAATCAGGAATCAGAAGGCGTCAGGGAACGATTTAACAGCAGATTAATGATGCATTCATGTGCTGTCAGAATAATCAGAAAGGTGAGTACCCTTGGGAAAACCCCTCTGATGGCGGAAGCAAAACTCTGGGAGCTGAGTAACGTCAGATTTCACGTTAACATAGTTAGTGTTGGGTAGATCAGAAGCATTTCTTTAGTTTAAATGAAGAGGCAGAAGAGTCTCTGAGGTCTCAGAACCTGCTCAGTTTTCTTTAATAACCGTTAGGAAAAGATTGCATAAAGATAATATTTGGGCTACATGAATATTTAATGAGTAATAAAGTCGTCTGGACCTGAGGGAACTGACGCTGCAATCCGGATCTTAATCTGAAGAACAGATGATAGAGTGAGAGAAAAGGGAAGTCAAGAAGAAGAAGTCCAAGGTGTGTGTTTGGTGGTTTGTCAGCCTATTTTTTTTATCTTTACCACTTTTTATGCATGCTTCTTAGGTAACATTAAGCTGTCTTTGGCTCTTTTCTGCTAGAACAAATGTAAATGTCCCCTCTGTGGGACGAGTAAAGGTATTCTGATTCTGATTCTAGTTACAGAAACACACTGATGTTCATGAAACCTGCGGGAAACTAAAGCGTGGCCCCGGAGGACCAGACCTCAGGACACACTCTCTCTCATGCTAACTCTTCCAGGCTGGCTCTGGTTAAATATGATTTCCATGCTACCCTGCCTCTGATGGGAGTTAGTAATCCAGAAGCTGGACGTGGTTAGTCCAGGATTCAGATACTGAAACATCACAGCAGGTTTCAGCTTCAGACAAAAAGCAGAAGCTCCGGAGGAGGTACAGAAGTGGGAAGTGTGACAGAAGAAACACAGAGTGTGTGAGGGCATGACGGGAAGGTGTGTGTGTGTTCTGAGAAACAGAAGGAGAAGCGTGTGTGGCGATGAGGTCAACAAACCCGACACCACAAGTCAGCACATTCAGAGGCGACGCGAGGACACAAAGAGGAAGTCTTACCTGCTGCAGAGACACCAAGCAGCACCGGAAACACAAGAAGAAGAAGAAGAAGAAGAAGAACAGGGATTAGGGTCATAAACAGATTTCAGTTAGACATCATATCAACAAACACTAACTTCCTGTCTGGGGACCGGACACAGTACTAGAGACACCATGCAGCTCCTGGAGAGATGGTTCCTGTGTTTCAGGTGAAACTGCGGCATGGCTTCACCTGTGCAGCTGCTCTGAGGGAACATCTGTCTCAAATGAACTTTGGGGTCTATCTTCTTAACTGATGATAAGTTGTCCTACTACTTAACCAATAATTATGTCCCAGGAGTGAAAGGAATGGGATTTATAGCACTGATTTAAAATCAGAAAAGGCCTTTTTACCAAGCTCAAAACAAAGTGTAATATTTCAAAAGGTACACATCTGATTAAAAAGTTGTGTGATACAAATAATGTCGGAGAGATGTGTAACATTGTAAAGTTTGAATGAAGTTTCTGAGGGAAGGTTTTAAAGAGCAGTTGGCAGTATGAAGAGTCTCTCATTGACTTTCATGTATTTGATGAATTCTGGCTAATATTTCTGGAACTCAGAAAGTTATGCATTTGAAGAGGAATAACCGGAGTGTCCTCATCGAGCCGAACGATTGGCTGTCTGAATGGAGTCTCTGCGATGAGAGATGTGGGAGGAGTTAAGGTCCAAAATAACATGGAGGAATAATAATAAAGATATTGGTGCCTCTCAGCATTCACACCAATTTACAGGGTCAGATACCACGGTACTGAAATGTGGAAGACATGTAGTGATATGTTTAGGACATGTTTTGTACATGTGTAGGACGTGTTGTGTACATATGTAGGACGTGTTGTGTACATGTGTAGGACATGTTGTGTACATATGTAGGACGTGTTGTGTACATGAGTAGGACATGTTGTCTACATGTGTAGGACATGTTGTATACATGTGTAGGACGTGTTTTGTACATGTTTAGGACATGTTGTGTACATGTGTAGGACATGTTGTATACATGTGTAGGACATGTTGTGTACATGTGTCGTACATGTTGTGCACAAGTGTAGGACGTGGCGTCCTCTGTCTGGCTGCATGATAATGCGGTGCATTGACATGTTGGGGGAGTCATGCATTGACATGTTGGGGGGGGTCGTGCATTGACATGTTGGGGGGGGGGTCATGCATTGACATGTTTGGGGGGGGTCATGTCTTCTAGTCTGCTGCACGTCCTCTGATTACTGTCTGCTGATCATCTGTAACCCAGATTCAGAGCAGAGAGGATTGTGGGTCGTCACAGAAACCAGTACAGGGAGCATCTTATTGGCCAGAATCCTGGGACAAAAGGAGGTCCTGAAGTGCCCCCCCCCCTTGAAGATCCCCCCGGGGTCACCTCGTCCTGCGGGGGGTATTTTCCCAGGCTCATTAGAGGTCGATGGGGGGGGTTCAGGTGATCTGGGTTACACAGACTGTCCGTCAACAAGGCTTTAAACTATTAGCTTAGTTTAGCACAAAGACTAAGCCTCTGACATGTTGTTTACTATTCAATAGTTTGCTAACTGTTAGCATAAAACTTACACCGTCCAACATACACAACTCAGGCCCTCAAACATCATATACAATCTTCATATATATATAAATAAAGATTACATGTAACATGGTTTAACATGGTTCTCTACAGAAACATCTCTACATCAGAGCTATAATCCAGATTATTGATCGACCTGCTTTATGATCCAACATCTGTGTCACATCGATCACACACACAACACACACACACACACACACACACAACACACACACACACACACACACACACACACACACACACACACACACACACACACACACACACACACACACACACACACACACACACTCTCTCCATTGACTGCCCCCCCCCTCAGATGAATCAATTACAGAGCGGGCAATCCTGATTTGGGAGGGGGGCAGACTTGTGGGGGGGGGGGCACATCAAAACCACTGCAGCAGGAAACACTGTGAACTTATATCTATATAAACTCTCTAACGGCCCCACAGGAACGTGGATCCAGTAAGAGATGAGGGGGGGGGGGGGGGGGGGGGGGGGGGGGGTCAGAGGGAGAAGAGGGACAACAAACCCAGACCATTGGGGGGGGGGAGGGGAGATAAATGGCTGCATGTTAACCACGTTTGACAGGCAGAACAAAGGGAGTCACCTCGGGTTCCATGACGCAACCTGTACCCCCCCTCAGATCTCAAAATCATCTCCGTGCTAAACTTTTAAGGATAATTTCTAATTGTATTGACTGTTCAAACGACACCAGTACAACCTCTTTAACTTGGGAACATTGAACAGTCAAAAATTGTATTTTCCATTAAACCTTTATTCCTTAATGGGTGAATATGGACTAAAGTGCAAGGTAAAGCGTCTGGAGCCTAAGAGGCAAACTGACCCACCCTCACTGTCTGGGTGCAGTGTAGGGGTCTGGAGAGGCAAACTGACCCCCCCTCACTGTCTGGATGCAGTGTGGGGGTCTGGAGAGGCAAACTAACCCCTCCCTCACTCTCTGGATGCAGTGGGGGGTCTGGAGAGAAAAACTAACCCCTCCCTCACTCTCTGGGTGCAGTGTAGGGGTCTGGAGAGGCAAACTGACCCCTCCCTCACAAAAAAACTACAGATACACCGTCACTAAAGAACTACAAATACACCTTCACTAAAGAACGACAGATACACCGTCACTAATGAACTACTGATACACCTTCACTACAGAACTACAGATACTAAAGAACTACAGATACACCGTCACTACAGAACTACAGATACTAAAGAACTACAAATACACCGTCACTACAGAACTACAGATACTAAAGAACTACAGATACACCGTCACTAATGAACTACAGATACACCTTCACTAAAGAACGACAGATACACCGTCACTAATGAACTACAGATACACCATCACTAAAGAACTACAGATACACCGTCACTACAGAACTACAGATACTAAAGAACTACAGATACACCTTCACTAAAGAACGACAGATACACCGTCACTAATGAACTACAAATACACCGTCACTACAGAACTACAAATACACTGCCACTAAAGAACTACAGATACTAAAGAACTACAGATACACTGTCACTAGAAAACTACAGATACACCGTGACTACAGAACTACAAATACACAATCAATAAAGAACTACAGATATTAAAGAACTACAGATACACCGTCACTAAGGAACTACAAATACAATGTCACTAAAGAACTACAGATACTAAAGAACTACAGATACACCGTCACTAAAGAACTACAGATACTAAAGAACTACAGATACACGATACTAAAAAACTACAGATACACCGTCACTAAAGAACTACAGATACACCGTCACTAAAGAACTACAAATATACCGTCACTACAGAACTACAAATACACTGCCACTAAAGAACTACAGATACTAAAGAACTACAGATACACCGTCACTAAGGAACTACAGATACACCGTCACTAAAGAACTACAGATACTAAAGAACTACAGATACACCGTCACTAAAGAACTACAGATACTAAAGAACTACAGATACACCGTCACTAAAGAACTACAGATACACCGTCACTAAAGAACTACAGATACTAAAGAACTACAGATACACCGTCACTAAAGAACTACAGATACACCGTCACTAAAGAACTACAGATACTAAAGAACTACAGATACACTGTCACTAAAGAACTACAGATACTAAAGAACTACAGATACACCGTCACTAAAGAACTACAGATACTAAAGAACTACAGATACACCGTCACTAAAGAACTACAGATACTAAAAAACTACAGATACACTGTCACTAAAGAACTACAGATACTAAAGAACTGGCTCCAAAATGGTGGAATGAGCTCCCCATTGACATCAGGACAGCAGAAAGCTTACACATCTTCCGGCGCAGACTAAAAACTCATCTCTTCCGACTCCACTTCGAGCAATAAAATTACTAACAAAGCACTTATATACTAACAAAGGACTGGCTTATCTAAAGCCAGTTGAGTAGCACTTGAAATGTTTTGGCTCTATGAAACCTGATGTTCTTATATGATTCTGTTTTTTTCAAGTTTGTATCTTTTTGGTCGAATGCACTTATTGTAAGTTGCTTTGGATAAAAGCGTCAGCTAAATGCGTCAGCCAAATGTAATGTAATGTAACTACAGATACACTGTCACTAAAAAACTACAGATACACTGTCACTAGGGAACTATAGATACACTGTCACTAGGGAACTATAGATACACTGTCACTAAGGAATACAGATACACCATCACTAAAAAACTACAGATACACTGTCACTAAGGAATACAGATACACCATCACCAAAGAACTACAGATACACTGTCACTAAAGAACTATAGATACACTGTCACTAGGGAACTATAGATACACTGTCACTAGGGAACTATAGATACACTGTCACTAAGGAATACAGATACACCATCACTAAAAAACTACAGATACACTGTCACTAAGGAACTACAGATACACCATCACCAAAGAACTACAGATACACTGTCACTAGGGAACTATAGATACACCATCACTAAAAAAACTACAGATACACTGTCACTAGGGAACTACAGATACACCATCACCAAAGAACTACAGATACACTGTCACTAAGGAACTACAGATACACCATCACCACAAAGAACTACAGATACACTGTCATAAAGAACTATAGATACACCGTCACCAGAGATCTACAGATACACCATCACTAATGAACTACAGATACTAAAGAACTACAGATACACCGTCACTAATCAACTACAGATAGACCGTCACCAGAGATCTACAGATACAACGTCACTAATGAACTACAGATACTAAAGAACTACAGATACACCGTCACTAATCAACTACAGATAGACCGTCACCAGAGATCTACAGATACAACGTCACTAATGAACTACAGATACTAAAGAACTACAGATACACCCTCACTACAGAACTACAAATACAACGTCACTAATGAACTACAAATACTAAAGAACTACAGATACACCCTCACTACAGAACTACAAATACAACGTCACTAAAGAACTACAGATACTACAGAACTACAAATACAACATCACTAAAGAACTACAGATACTAAAGAAACTACAGACAAACGTCACTAAAGAACTACAGATACTAAAGAACTACAGATACACCGTCGCTGCATCGATGATGGAGGAACGTGTATTTATTAAGTATTTATTAACTGATACCGGTCAGATTATATTTCAGAGTTTGAAGGGTTAGAAAGAAGGCTTGTTGGAGACCCTCGGCTGTGGGGTGGGGGGGGGATTATTCTCTAACCTTTGAGCGCTCAGTCTTTGAAGGCTGACAGACTCACAAAGCCACCTGCCCCCCCCCCCCCCCACTATCCCCCCCCATCCCTAACCCTGACTCTCCTCCCTGACCTGGCGGCATTCCGGCTGGGGGGGGTCCTCCCATGGATACATAGACCCCCCTCCCCATGGATACATAGACCCCCTCCCCATGGATACACAGCCCCCCTCCACATGGATACATAGCCCCCCCTCCCCAATGGATACAGAGCCCCCCCTCCCCATGGATATCTCCACCCACCCCCCCGAACCAAACGATTTAACCCACAGGCAGCACGAGAGGAAGCTGACCGTCACCGTGGGAACCAACGGGGCATCGTTACATGCAGAGTCAGACGAAATAGGAAGGCTCGATGTCGGAGGAGGGGGTGGGGGTCAAGGGGGGGCTGAAGGTCACAGGAAAACTCAGGAAAACTCATCTTAAACCAGGACTCAAATAAACCCATAAGAACTACAGATACACCGTCACTAAAGAACTACAGATACTAAAGAATACAGATACACCGTCACTAAAGAACTACAGATACAAAGAACTACAGATACACGTCACTAAAGAACTACAGATACACCGTCACTAAAGAACTACAGATGCTAAAGAACTACAGATACACCGTCACTAAAAAACTACAGATAAACCGTCACTAAAGAACTACAGATACTAAAGAACTACAGATACACCGTCACTAAAGAATACAGATACACTGTCACTAAAGAACTACAGATACACCGTCACTAAAGAACTACAGATGCTAAAGAACTACAGATACACCGTCACTAAAGAACTACAGATACACTGTCACTAAAGAACTATAGATACACCGTCACTAAATAACTACAAATACACCATCACTAAATAACTACAGATACTAAAGAACTACAGATACACTGTCACTAAAGAACTACAGATACTAAAGAACTACAGATACACCGTCACTAAAGAACTACAGATACTAAAGAACTACAGATACACTGTCACTAAAGAACTACAGATACTAAAGAACTCCAGATACACTGTCACTAAAGAACTCCAGATACACTGTCACTAAAGAACTACAGATACTAAAGAACTACAGATACACCGTCACTAAAGAATTACAGATACTAAAGAACTACAGATACACCGTCACTAAAGAACCAGATACACTGTCACTAAAGAACTACAGATACACCGTCACTAAAGAACTACAGATAAACCGTCACTAAAGAACTACAGATACACTGTCACTAAAGAACTATAGATACACCGTCACTAAATAACTACAGATACACCATCACTAAAGAACTACAGATACTAAAGAACTACAGATACACTGTCACTAAAGAACTACAGATACACGTCACTAAAGAACTACAGATATAAATCCTGTTCTGATGAAACCGTTAACTGTGCAGGTGACTACGTTACCCAACATGCACCGCTTCTAAAACGTAGAAGTTATTTGAACGTCTGCATTTCATTTTGAACCTTTACATGTTCATTTAGTCTTTACCGTGTTTTGAGATCAGACTGATCAGAGGCGGGAGGGGTCGGTGTTGATCATCCGTGAACACACAGATGACACCTTCATCCAGTCCGTTATCGATTGTTCCGTGTGTGTGTGTGTGTGTGTGTGTGTGTGTGTGTGTGTGTGTGACCTTGCCCCAGGTGCTCGGCCAATCAAGCGGCTCGATATGTGGGGGCGGGGCTAATGATAGCGTGATTGTTTTATCCTCTGAGTTCAGACACACCTGAGGCCTGTACTACGAAGCCGGATTGTCGCTTAGTGAGCTACCTTCAGGGAAAAGTCTGGGTTTCCGGTCCTACGACGCTGGTTCTCTTCTTACCGGGGTAGATCTCCATGGTAACTTATGCTGAACGGCTAACCTGCTCCGGAGCAGGTTTGGTTCCAGGATAAGAGATCAACTCAGTGAAAGCACCGCCTGCTGACCAATCAGAGCTCAGTGTGCGGAGTTTAAAGCGATCAAGTCATATTACAGGATAAAGGAAACACAGAAAAACTGCCGTTGCAGGAAAGACGGCCGGCAAAAATCACCGACTGTGTGAACGTGAACATGAATAGAATATCACCTCCCATCTTCAGAGCAATCTGACTATTATAACATTAGCGTTAAAAAAGCTTACTTAAATATCTGCCACAACACAAGTAACCGGATCAAAGTAACATTACGTACAGTCCGCGGCACTGTGAGTTAGGGCTGCTCGATTATGGCAAAAATCATAATCTCGATTATTTGGGTCAATAATTGATATCACGATTATTAAAAACGAATATCCATTTACTTTGAAAACAGCCATTTATCGAAAAAAAAATTGAACAGTATGTTTTTAACAGTTGATTACCCTGAACTTTAAGTATAATTCAACTGAAAAACCAATAAAAACGAAAAATTAAATAATCTTTTTATTGCGATTATGTTGTTTTCATAATCGTTGCAAGCCAAAATCGTAATTGCGATTAATATACGATTAATTGAGCAGCCCTACTGTGAGTGCAGACTTCGATGTGTCCCATTATCATTCTTCATATATTTCCTTATCTGAGTCAGCTTCTTGAGCCGTATCTGGCCGTGCAACACTTACAGTCTCCATACTGTATGCAGAAGTATTATTTTAAGCAACACATTAAGTTGACGAAACAAACCTGTTAATGTACGCATTCAAACACTTTTTTCACCTCGCAGGTGCAGCTATGTGGCTTTGATCCTGGATCAAGTGTTTAAGTCATCGATGTTTAAAGTTTAACTTCTTCATATGTCTAATATTATAGTTCACTTTTCATTCAGGAGGTCTGACGCTGCGCTGTCAGTACGCTTGTCCACGTTTGTGATTGGTCAAATGTTGCTAACCCCGCCCCTATTTCATGTGAACGCGCACTCAGCCGGACAGAGAAACCCTGGCTTGAGTTAACGAGTTGATAACCAGCATCGTAGGACCGCTTAGCGAGAGCGCGTTTGTTTTGGATTAGGTAAGCCGGGTAACTCCAACATATCCAGGGTATGTTGAACTGGATTCGTAGTACAGGCCTCTGTTCACCTGTCAAAATAATAATTACAAACTGGCAATCGTCATTAAAATCAGCTGTCAATCAGAGCGAGGAACGACCGCCAAAATAAATCCATGTTGTTAACATCTGAGATTATAAGAACAGGAAACGTTTTTATCAAAGTAAATTATATCGTTTGTTATCATGAAATTATAATAAATTGAAAAACATTTACAAAAAATATATTAAGAAAAATAAAAGTTTTCTAACATCTGTTGATAAAATGTGTAAAACTTAAAACTTATAATAAGAACTTTAATGGGTTTATTTAGTTGTTATTTGGGTCATAAATATAATAAAGTATTCATTACAGTTTTTACTAAAGAGCTGTTCAATTGTTATTTGAATTTTTATTCAAAATAAAGTCTTAGAAAATATTAAAATAACTAAAGCATTTATTTCAGAGTAATGAAAGTGTTTCTGTCTCTGACCTTCACAATCAATGAGTTGGAGCTTGGGGGCTAAGGGGGGGGGGGCACATGGCCCCATTAACAGGGGGGCATCAGTCACCTTGAAACACAGCAGATACACCACTCTTCTGCACTGATGCATCATGGGAGACGTGGTAGCATCTGAGGGTTTGTTGTTGCACGAGTCAATAAGTCAGAATCATAACAATGCTCAGTAATACTGAGAACATCAAGAGAAGAATATAATAACTACAATAACAATAAACCTCTCAAACTCATCTGAGAGGAACCAATCCACATCTCTTTTCTTCTTCAAGACTTGTTATGAAATCACAGAGGATCAACTCACAAACGGATATCTGAAGCGGAATCAGGAAATCAGAAATCAAGAACTCGTTAAACTGAGCTGGAAACATCTGCAGGGATGGATCATTAAAATCTGACATTTTTTAACGTCTCAAAAAGAAAAAGAAGAGAATCTCTAAAATCAAGAAATTGTTAAACTAGAAAACCCTAACTCTAGAAATCATATCGTCCCTTACGTCAGTATGTAGTTTCTCTACTTTAAAGAGTCCTCTCTTGATGAAATTCAGGTCTATATCAGTATGTAATGTCTTACTTTAAAGAGTCCTCTCCTGCTGATGTTCATGTGTATATCAGTATGTAGTTTCTCTACTATAAAGAGTCCTCTCTTGATGAAATCAGGTCTATATCAGTATGTAGTGTCTCTACTTTAAAGAGTCCTCTCCTGCTGATGTTCAGGTGTATATCAGTATGTAGTGTCTCTACTTTAAAGAGTCCTCTCCTGCTGATGTTCAGGTGTATATCAGTATGTAGTGTCTCTACTTTAAAGAGTTCTCTCCTGCTGATGTTCAGGTGTATATCAGTATGTAGCATCTCTACTTTAAAGAGTCCTCTCCTGATGTTCAGGTGTATATCAGTATGTAGTGTCTCTACTTTAAAGAGTCCTCTCCTGCTGATGTTCAGGTGTATATCAGTATGTAGTGTCTCTACTTTAAAGAGTCTCTCTTGATGAAATTCAGGTCTATATCAGTATGTAGTGTCTCTACTTTAAAGAGTCCTCTCCTGCTGATGTTCAGGTGTATATCAGTATGTAGTGTCTCTACTTTAAAGACTCCTCTCTGCTGATGTTCAGGTGTATATCAGTATGTAGTGTCTCTACTTTAAAGAGTCCTCTCCTGCTGATGTTCAGGTGTATATCAGTATGTAGTGTCTCTACTTTAAAGAGTCCTCTCTTGATGAAATTCAGGTGTATATCAGTATGTAGTGTCTCTACTTTAAAGAGTTCTCTCCTGCTGATGTTCAGGTGTATATCAGTATGTAGCGTCTCTACTTTAAAGAGTACTCTCTTGATGAAATTCAGGTGTATATCAGTATGTAGTGTCTCTACTTTAAAGAGTCCTCTCCTGCTGATGTTCAGGTGTATATCAGTATGTAGTGTCTCTACTTTAAAAAGTCCTCTCCTGCTGATGTTCAGGTGTATATCAGTATGTAGTGTCTCTACTTTAAAGAGTCCTCTCCTGCTGATGTTCAGGTGTATATCAGTATGTAGTTTCTCTACTTTAAAGAGTCCTCTCTTGATGAAATTCAGGTGTATATCAGTATGTAGTGTCTCTACTTTAAAGAGTCTCTCCTGCTGATGTTCAGGTGTATATCAGTATGTAGTGTCTCTACTTTAAAGAGTCCTCTCTTGATGAAATTCAGGTGTATATCAGTATGTAGTGTCTCTACTTTAAAGAGTCTCTCCTGCTGATGTTCAGGTGTATATCAGTATGTAGGTCTCTACTTTAAAGAGTCCTCTCTTGATGAAATTCAGGTGTATATCAGTATGTAGTGTCTCTACTTTAAAGAGTCCTCTCCTGCTGATGTTCAGGTGTATATCAGTATGTAGTGTCTCTACTTTAAAAGTCCTCCTGCTGATGTTCAGGTGTATATCAGTATGTAGTGTCTCTACTTTAAAAAGTCCTCTCCTGCTGATGTTCAGGTGTATATCAGTGTAGTTTCTCTACTTTAAAGAGTCCTCTCTGATGAAATTCAGGTGTATATCAGTATGTAGTGTCTCTACTTTAAAGAGTCCTCTCCCGCTGATGTTCAGGTGTATATCAGTGTGTAGTGTCTCTACTTTAAAGAGTCCTCTCCTGCTGATGTTCAGGTGTATATCAGTATGTAGTGTCTCTACTTTAAAGAGTCCTCTCCTGCTGATGTCAGGTGTATATGAGTATAGTGTCTCTACTTTAAAGAGTCCTCTCTGCTGATGTTCAGGTGTATATCAGTATGTAGTGTCTCTACTTTAAAGAGTCCTCTCCTGCTGATGTTCAGGTGTATATCAGTATGTAGTGTCTCTACTTTAAAGAGTCCTCTCCTGCTGATGTTCAGGTGTATATCAGTATGTAGTGTCTCTACTTTAAAGAGTCCTCTCCTGCTGATGTTCAGGTTCATATCAGTATGTAGTGTCTCTACTTTAAAGAGTCCTCTCCTGCTGATGTTCAGGTGTATATCAGTATGTAGTGTCTCTACTTTAAAGAGTCCTCTCCTGCTGATGTTCAGGTGTATATCAGTATGTAGTGTCTTTACTTTAAAGAGTCCTCTCCTGCTGATGTTCAGGTGTATATCAGTATGTAGAGTCTCTACTTTAAAGAGTCGTCTCCTGCTGATGTTCAGGTGTATATCAGTATGTAGTGTCTCTACTTTAAAGAGTCCTCTCCTGCTGATGTTCAGATGTATATCAGTATGTATTGTCTCTACTTTAAAGAGTCCTCTCCCGCTGATATACCTTAATGCTTGCAAGTGGAAATATTTCCTCAAATATTTAGAATTGTCTTAATTCTTGATGATTTCTGCAGTGAAAAAATGTTTTACGTTTAAAAAAAAAAGGATTTATTCTAAGGATAATTGTTACCTTAAGAAAGTCTCAATAGGAGGGGGGGTTCTATTTGTTTGTTTATTTTTTATTTAAAGGACAGTGCACATTAATCAACATTGCTGTAATATTTAAGGCAAACTCCTTCAGTTCCCCCCCTTTCTGTCCTCTCTTCAGTCTGAACTGTGATGAAGAGGATCTACTGCCCTGAGGGAGGTGTTTGCTGGGGGGGGGGCATTTTACTGGTTTACAGACGTGACGGGACATATTACTGGATTACAGACGTGACGGGGACATATTACTGGATTACAGACGTGACGGGGACATATTACTGGATTACAGACGTGACGGGGACATATTACTGGTTTACAGACGTGACGGGGACATATTACTGGTTTACAGACGTGACGGGGACATATTACTGGTTTACAGACGTGACGGGGACATATTACTGGATTACAGACGTGACGGGGACATATTACTGGTTTACAGACGTGACGGGGACATATTACTGGTTTACAGATGTGACGGGGACATATTACTGGTTTACAGACGTGACAGGGACATATACTGGTTTACAGATGTGACGGGGACACATTACTGGTTTACAGACGTGACAGGGACATATTACTGGTTTTTACAGGATTCTGGTACAGAATATAAAACAGATTCAAAGATGTCAGCTTTGACTTCTAACATGGACACTACATTCAGTGCCATAGATTTAAATCACTAACTGTAAGAGAGATGAAATACATCCAAGAGATAAAAACAACAACAAGCCGGTTCCATCTGAATATTGAGCTTTTTTCTGCGTTTTGGTTCTGATTTTGGTTCAAAATAACAGAAATATTGTCTTTAATATCGTATTCAGCCCTGTGACGTCACAGATAAACAAAGACTTCAAGTGTGTGTGTGTGTGTGTGTGTGTGTGTGTGTGTGTGTGTGTGTGTGTGTGGTGTGTGTGTGTGTGTTCTGTCCTGGGACATCCAGTGTTTTCTATCACATGTCCTCCCTCTCATTTCCTGTCTGTTCTATAAATAATGTCCACACAGACATAATATTTCTGTAAATAAAATCGTCTTCAGGCTTGATTTGTGTCTTTGCAATGAAATTATGATATTGTGCAACAGACATGCATCATCTCCTGCACATTAACACACACATTCACACACACATTCACCACACATTAACACACAAATAGCAGCAGTGTTCAAACAGAGACGCAGCGCCGAGAGCACGGATTATCTTTATTACCGTTTACATTAGGTGGATAAAATGTGAGGAAATATTTTAAATGTGCATCCCAGAGTCTCAGAGTCCATGTGATGTGTTTACTGTCCACAGGTATTTACTTTAATATAAAACAGAGGAAAGCAGCAGAGAGAAACACTCAACTTTCACGCTACACTTAATAGATCCTGATATTGTGACAGTATATCTGCGTTTTAAAGAGAGTGATTGCTCTGCAGATTATTCTCTCTGTTAAGTATGTTGTGTATCAGAAACATGTGAACACAGAGCCTTTCAATAACATCACATTATGCTTTTATCCACAGCGACAGGAAGGGATTTCTCCACAAAGCTGCAGAATCTAAACCAGAACCTACACAATCATCAATAACACCAGAAACACCAACAAATCTAAACCATCAACACCATCAACACAAATAACACCGATACACCATCAACACCATCAACACCATCAATACCACCAGGACCATAATACCATCAGGACCATAATACCACAGGACCATAATACAATCAGGACCATAATACCATCAGGACCATAATACCACCAGGACCATAATACCATCAGGACCATAATACCACCAGGACCATAATACCATCAGGACCATAATACCATCAGGACCATAATACCATCAGGACCATAATACCATCAGGACCATAATACCACCAGGACCATAATACCATCAGGACCATAATACCATCAGGACCATAATACCACCAGGACCATAATACCATCAGGACCATAATACCACCAGGACCATAATACCATCAGGACCATAATACCACCAGGACCATAATACCACCAGGACCATAATACCACCAGGACCATAATACAATCAGGACCATAATACCATCAGGACCATAATACCATCAGGACCATAATACCATCAGGACCATAATACCATCAGGACCATAATACCACCAGGACCATAATACCATCAGGACCATAATACCATCAGGACCATAATACCACCAGGACCATAATACCACCAGGACCATAATACCATCAGGACCATAATACCATCAGGACCATAATACCATCAGGACCATAATACCACCAGGACCATAATACCACCAGGACCATAATACCACCAGGACCATAATACCATCAGGACCATAATACCATCAGGACCATAATACCACCAGGACCATAATACCATCAGGACCATAATACCACCAGGACCATAATACCATCAGGACCATAATACCATCAGGACCATAATACCACAGGACCATAATACCATCAGGACCATAATACCATCAGGACCATAATACCACCAGGACCATAATACCACCAGGACCATAATACCATCAGGACCATAATACCATCAGGACCATAATACCACCAGGACCATAATACCACCAGGACCATAATAACATCAGGACCATAATACCACCAGGACCATAATACCATCAGGACCATAATACCACCAGGACCATAATACCACCAGGACCATAATACAATCAGGACCATAATACCATCAGGACCATAATACCATCAGGACCATAATACCATCAGGACCATCAGGACCATCAGGACCATAATACCATCAGGACCATAATACCACCAGGACCATAATACCACCAGGACCATAATACCATCAGGACCATAATACCAACAGGACCATAATACCACCAGGACCATAATACAATCAGGACCATAATACCATCAGGACCATAATACCATCAGGACCATAATACCATCAGGACCATCAGGACCATCAGGACCATAATACCATCAGGACCATAATACCACCAGGACCATAATACCACCAGGACCATAATACCATCAGGACCATAATACCATCAGGACCATAATACCATCAGGACCATAATACCATCAGGACCATAATACCACCAGGACCATAATACCACCAGGACCATAATACCACCAGGACCATAATACCATCAGGACCATAATACCATCAGGACCATAATACCACCAGGACCATAATACCATCAGGACCATAATACCACCAGGACCATAATACCACCAGGACCATAATACCACCAGGACCATAATACCACCAGGACCATAATACCACCAGGACCATAATACCATCAGGACCATAATACCATCAGGACCATAATACCACCAGGACCATAATACCATCAGGACCATAATACCATCAGGACCATAATACCACCAGGACCATAATACCATCAGGACCATAATACCACCAGGACCATAATACCATCAGGACCATAATACCATCAGGACCATAATACCACCAGGACCATAATACCACCAGGACCATAATACCACCAGGACCATAATACCACCAGGACCATAATA
>JAAKFY010000018.1:38788119-38808119 GCA_011823955.1 Dissostichus mawsoni
AGGCTGCTTCAAAGAAAAAACATAAATTATTTAATGACATTAAAATAAAATAGTTAAATATAAGAAGCAATAAAAAATACTTTAAATAAAAATGTAAATGTTGACCATGAACGGGACAGTGTGAAAACAAAGGGACAGTTTAAGAGCTCGGACCATCAGTGACCATCTGTGTGTGGTGTGTGTGTGTGTGTGTGTGTGGTGTGGTGTGTGTGTGTGTTTGTGTGTTGTGTGTGTGTGTGTTTGTGTGTGTGTAACAACAGGTCTTTGTGTGCTGACTCCCTCAGGCTTCATGCCCTCACAGATAATGAGCCTGACTTCTGATGGAGGATCTGACTCAGTCACAGGACGCTCATCTGACATTATCTGAACATCAAACTCTTTAATGTTGGGGGGGGGGGCAGCGTGTCGGGATGGAAGCTATCAGGGGGGGGAGAAGCGTGTAGGGGGGGTCAGCGTGTCGGAGGCAACATGTTGACCAGCAGAGACTCAGAGTTACAGAAACAATTAAACAGGCCGGGAACTAAGCTAGGCTAACAGTTTACACCTGCTTCCAGTCTGTGTGCTAAGCTAGGCTAACAGTTTACACCTGCTTCCAGTCTGTGTGCTAAGCTAAGCTAACAGTTTACACCTGCTTCCAGTCTGTGTGCTAAGCTAAGCTAACAGTTTACACCTGCATCCAGTCTGTGTGCTAAGCTAGGCTAACTGTTTACACCTGCTTCCAGTCTGTGTGCTAAGCTAGGCTAACAGTTTACACCTGCTTCCAGTCTGTGTGCTAAGCTAGGCTAACTGTTTTCACCTGCATCCAGTCTGTGTGCTAAGCTAGGCTAACAGTTTACACCTGCTTCCAGTCTGTGTGCTAAGCTAGGCTAACAGTTTACACCTGCATCCAGTCTGTGTGTTAAGCTAGGCTAACAGTTTACACCTGCTTCCAGTCTGTTGGCTAAGCTAGGCTAACAGTTTACACCTGCTTCCAGTCTGTGTGTTAAGCTAGGCCAACAGTTTACACCTGCTTCCAGTCTGTTGGCTAAGCTAGGCTAACAGTTTACTACTGCTTCCAGTCTGTGTGCTAAGCTAGGCTAACAGTTTACACCTGCTTCCAGTCTGTGTGCTAAGCTAGGCTAACAGTTTACCACTGCTTCCAGTCTGTGTGCTAAGCTAGGCTAACAGTTTACCACCGCTTCCAGTCTGTGTGCTAAGCTAGGCTAACAGTTTACACCTGCATCCAGTCTGTGTGCTAAGCTAGGGTAACAGTTTACACCTGCATCCAGTCTGTGTGCTAAGCTAGGCTAACAGTTTACACCTGCATCCAGTCTGTGTGCTAAGCTAGGCTAACAGTTTACACCTGCATCCAGTCTGTGTGCTAAGCTAGGCTAACAGTTTACACCTGCATCCAGTCTGTGTGCTAAGCTAGGCTAACAGTTTAACACTGCTTCCAGTCTGTGTGCTAAGCTAGGCTAACAGTTTACACCTGCATCCAGTCTGGTGCTAAGCTAGGCTAACCACAGTTGTTTCTTTCATCGTCCACAAAGTATTTTTCTGGAGATTTGATCAGAAATTAAAAACATTAAAAATAATCTGACAAAATCTTCTTCCCTCGTAAAACCAGTAGACCAGTGATTCGGTTTGAATGGGAACGTCAGATTTAGGCTCCAAATTCAATAATTCAGTTTGAAACACAAAGAAAATAAATAAAACTTCCACGAGAAATCATATTAAAGGCTTATTCCAGAGAGTATACAACTGAGGTTGAATCTTTAAAACAACAAAACACTATATTAAGTCTAATTATAAAGTGATGGCTTCAGAAATGGTTCCTACAGTTTTGTAAAGCGTGATTCTAAATGTGCTTCGTGGACAAATGAAACAAGACATGAAGAAAGAAAGGTCTCGTATTTAAACCTCTCTTCATGCTATAATCACATTCAGTGAGTCCTCAGATCTCACTCGCTGTGACTTTATGTTTCTGAGCTCAGTCTAAATATATTTTGTGTGAAGAATAAAGAAGAAGAGTCTGTTGTGGTCGATCTGGTCACGGATTCCTCTCCGGATTGTTCCGTGTACTCGTACAGACACGGCTTTATGACTCATCTCAAACTCTGTTTACACATTCACAAAATCCCCCAAAACAAGAAGCTTCATGCTAATGAGGGGGGCAGTAGGCCCGGGGCCACGTGTGAACAGAGCAACATCATCGCCAACAGACGCGCTAACAGACGCGCTAACAGACGAGCTAACAGACTGGCCCTTTGTCCTGAGTAGAAATGAGCCTGAGGGCCACAAACACTCAGCAGGGCATAAACCATAGCATGATGGCATAACATAGCATAGCATAGCATAGCATATCATAGCACAGCAAAGCACAGCATAGAAGAGCATTGCATAGTCAAAGTCAAAGTCAACTTTATTGTCAATCTTCCAGTTTGTGTGTACAGACAGAGAGAGATCAAAATACCGTTTCCCACAATCCCGAATATAAAATATAGCATAGAAGAACTTAGAATAGCATAGCATAGACGAACGTAGCATAGCATAGCACAGCATAGCATAGAATTAGCACTTTTCTTAATACTTGAAGTACATGTTTCTGATGGTAAGTTTGTACTTTTCTTAATACTTGAAGTACATGTTTCTGATGGTAAGTTTGTACTTTTCTTAATACTTGAAGTACATGTTTCTGATGGTAAGTTTGTACTTTTCTTAATACTTAAAGTACATGTTTCTGATGGTAAGTTTGCACTTTTCTTAATACTTGAAGTACATGTTTCTGATGGTAAGTTTGTACTTTTCTTAATACTTGAAGTACATGTTTCTGATGGTAAGTTTGTACTTTTCTTAATACTTGAAGTACATGTTTCTGATGGTAAGTTTGTACTTTTCTTAATACTTGAAGTACATGTTTCTGATGGTAAGTTTTTACTTTTCTTAATACTTGAAGTACATGTTTCTTATGGTAGGTTTTTACTTTTCTTAATACTTGAAGTACATGTTTCTGATGGTAAGTTTGTACTTTTCTTAATACTTGAAGTACATGTTTCTGATGGTATGTTTGTACTTTTCTTAATACTTGAAGTACATGTTTCTGATGGTAAGTTTGTATTTTTCTTAATACTTGAAGTACATGTTTCTGATGGTAAGTGTGTACTTTTCTTATACTTGAAGTACATGTTTCTGATGGTAAGTTTGTACTTTTCTTAATACTCGAAGTACATGTTTCTGATGGTAAGTTTGTACTTTTCTTTAATACTTGAAGTACATGTTTCTGATGGTAAGTTTGTGCTTTTCTTAATACTTGAAGTACATGTTTCTTATGGTAAGTTTTTACTTTTCTTAATACTTGAAGTACATGTTTCTGATGGTAAGTTTGTACTTTTGTTAATACTTGAAGTACATGTTTCTGATGGTAAGTTTGTACTTTTGTTAATACTTGAAGTACATGTTTCTTATGGTAAGTTTTTACTTTTCTTAATACTTGAAGTACATGTTTCTGATGGTAAGTTTTTTTTCTTACCCCAAGACTGTTTTTCGGGTCTCAGGTTCGAAAATGACATTTCCAGAACAAATGACCATAACTACACTTCTAAATGGGGAAAATTAATAATCTTTTTTCTCAAAGTAATGATAAACCTGTGAGTTGGATGTAGAAAAGTCAGAATCAATATAGATGTTTTTAGTTTAAAGAAAATTCAGATTGAACATAGTAAAAAACTGTAAATTATAGTGTCCGTCCAAAAATATTTTTTTACTTATAGTGAAAACTACCCTTGGATGATGGGATAGTAGACTAAAAGCTTTAGGAATCCAAAGTACAACATATAAGAAGTACCCTGTATCAAGATTGATGCAAAACAAGTGGCGTTTTACCTTTTTAGAGAGATTTAGCAAAATAACTCCACCTCTGGGGTGATTTGGGTGGAAATGGGCGTTTTTGCCGTTTCTCTGGAACCCATTGGTCGACTTTTGTGATTGACATCTCTTTTAAACCGTTAGAGCCAATATAATCGAAGGGGAATTTCCACATACACACCAACGTTACCAAAAAAAAGTGGGGGCTTCGCGCATGCAGTTTGCTGTAAACCGAAACCTATGTCACGCTCTGAAATCTGAAAACGGAAAAGTAGGTTTATTGCTTATGGATTATCAGAAATCATTTCAAAGTGACACAGACACATTGAATTAACCTATGGATTAACCTTCAGCAGAGTTTTTATCGTTTTAATGCCATTGAAGACCACTTTTGACCAGACAACAACGAAGGTAACATAATTGCCGTTTTTGCTACCTAGCGCAACGTGTTATGATGTCTGTTTTTATTTATTATGTCGCGAGTTCTTATCATGGAGTGATGATATATATACCTATCGATTCTGTGTCTTCTCACAATGCTAATCGATGGGTTGGATGTGCAGTTACGATAAGTAATAAGGGTGTTATACCGTGTTTTCTGTGCAAACGCCGTTAGCATTTTTTCGCTCGTGGCTAATTCAGAGGCTCAGCGTTAGCTTTGTGGTTTTTTTTGCAAAAAAAAAAAAAAAAGATCAGTTAGCTGAGTTTCTTCCCGTTACATGGCTATGAAACATTCATAGTTTATTAAATCTTAAGAAGCCCTCAGACACTGTTGCTTGCAGATGTTGTAGTGGGGTAGTGGTGGTCTAATGGATAGTGAGGTGGGCTGAAGATCGGAAGAATGTCCCTGTAATTGGTAATTGTAAGTCGCTTTGGATAAAAGCGTCAGCTAAATGAAATGTAATGTAATGTAATGTTGTGGTTTCGGCCCCTTCGGTGGGGCTTAAGAGGTACTTAAAGTACATGTTTCTGATGGTATGTTTTTACTTTTCTTTAATACTTGAAGTACATGTTTCTGATGGTATGTTTTTACTTTCTTTAATAATTGAAGTACATGTTTCTGTTTCTCTTCGACTGAAGTTCCTCACAGGAAACGATCATGTGTTTCACATCTTGAAAATGACTTTGATTAATTAACTTCCATTAACACGAGTCTTTGATTTCATTACAAACAAAAGGGGATTTTTGCTGTAATGCGAAACAAACAAAATAATATCCAGACATCAACATCCCATAACGAGTCAGCGGTTATAAAACACTGACGCCACCCTGTTCATTACAGCACACACTATCATGACCGGCATATACATGTTGTATAACTACAGGAACATATCAATAAACATATCAATAAACATATCACATACATATAAAAGAACCCGCCCTCACTACTGCAGGACAGGAAGTGCCCAGCTGAGCACTTCCTGTCCGTGGAAAGCCCCGGCGCTCAGCATGGAGCCCATCTTTGGATTCAATAATTTAATAAAGTCTCGTTAGCTTTGATCGAATCTGAGCTCCATATTTCAGACATAATCAGATTGAAGATCCGTCGCACGGATCATAAAACATCTCAGGAGGAAGATGAGGAGGAAGAGGAGGAGGAGAGGAAGAGAAGGAGGAAGAGGAGGAGGAAGAGGAGGAGGAGGAGGAGGAAGAGGAAGAGGAGGAGAAGGGGGGAAGAGGAAGAGGAGGAAGAGGAGGTAGAGGAAGAAGAGGAGTTACACGTTAACGCTCTGTGTGAACACGTTAACGCTCTGTGTGAACACGTTAACGCTCTCTGTGAACACATTAACGCTCTCTGTGAACACGTTAACGCTCTCTGTGAACACGTTAACGCTCTCTCTGAACACGTTAACGCTCTCTGTGAACACGTTAACGCTCTGTGTGAACACGTTAAAGCTCTCTGTGAACACGTTAATGCTCTGTGTGAACACGTTAACGCTCTGTGTGAACACGTTAACGCTCTCTGTGAACACGTTAACGCTCTCTGTGAACACGTTAACGCTCTCTGTGAACACGTTAACGCTCTCTGTGAACACGTTAACGCTCTGTGTGAACACGTTAACGCTCTCAGTGAACACGTTAACGCTCTCTGTGAACACGTTAACGCTCTCTGTGAACACGTTAAAGCTCTCTGTGAACACGTTAACGCTCTGTGTGAACACGTTAACGCTCTCTGTGAACACGTTAACGCTCTGTGTGAACACGTTAACGCTCTCTGTGAACACGTTAACGCTCTCTGTGAACACGTTAACGCTCTCTTTGAACACGTTAACGCTCTCTGTGAACACGTTAACGCTCTCAGTGAACACGTTAACACTCTGTGAACACGTTAACGCTCTGTGTGAACGCGTTAACGCTCTCAGTGAACACGTTAACGCTCTCTGTGAACACGTTAACGCTCTCTGTGAACACGTTAACGCTCTCTGTGAACACGTTAACGCTCTGTGTGAACACGTTAACGCTCTCTGTGAACACGTTAACGCTCTCTGTGAACACGTTAACGCTCTCTGTGAACACGTTAACGCTCTCTGTGAACACGTTAACGCTCTCTGTGAACACGTTAACGCTCTCTGTGAACACGTTAACGCTCTGTGTGAACACGTTAACGCTCTCTGTGAACACGTTAACGCTCTGTGTGAACACGTTAACGCTCTGTGTGAACACGTTAACGCTCTGTGTGAACACGTTAACGCTCTCTGTGAACACGTTAACGCTCTCTGTGAACACGTTAACACTCTGTGAACACGTTAACGCTCTCTGTGAACACGTTAACGCTCTCTGTGAACACGTTAACGCTCTCTGTGAACACGTTAACGCTCTGTGTGAACACGTTAACGCTCTCAGTGAACACGTTAACGCTCTCTGTGAACACGTTAAGGCTCTCTGTGAACACGTTAAAGCTCTGTGTGAACACGTTAACGCTCTGTGTGAACACGTTAACGCTCTCTGTGAACACGTTAACGCTCTCTGTGAACACGTTAACGCTCTCTGTGAACACGTTAACGCCTCTGTGAACACGTTAACGCTCTCAGTGAACACGTTAACACTCTGTGAACACGTTAACGCTCTGAACACGTTAACACTCTGTGAACACGTTAACGCTCTCTGTGAACACGTTAACGCTCTCTGTGAACACGTTAACGCTCTGTGTGAACACGTTAACTCTGTGAACACGTTAACGCTCTGTGTGAACACGTTAACGCTCTCTGTGAACACGTTAACACTCTGTGTGAACACGTTAACTCTGTGAACACGTTAACGCTCTGTGTGAACACGTTAACGCTCTCTGTGAACATGTTAACGCTCTCTGTGAACACGTTAACACTCTGTGAACACTTTAACGCTCTGTGTGAACACGTTAACGCTCTCTGTGAACACGTTAACACTCTGTGAACACGTTAATGCTCTGTGTGAAAACGTTAATGCTCTCTGTGAACACGTTAACGCTCTCTGTGAACATGTTAACGCTGTCTGTGAACACGTTAACGCTCTCAGTGAACACGTTAACGCTCTCTGTGAACACGTTAACGCTCTCTGTGAACACGTTAACGCTCTCAGTGAACACGTTAACACTCTGTGAACACGTTAACGCTCTCTGTGAACACGTTAACGCTCTCTGTGAACACGTTAACACTCTGTGAACACGTTAACACTCTGTGAACACGTTAACGCTCTGAACACGTTAACACTCTGTGAACACGTTAACGCTCTCTGTGAACACGTTAACGCTCTCTGTGAACACGTTAACGCTCTGTGTGAACACGTTAACTCTGTGAACACGTTAACGCTCTGTGTGAACACGTTAACGCTCTCTGTGAACACGTTAACACTCTGTGTGAACACGTTAACTCTGTGAACACGTTAACGCTCTGTGTGAACACGTTAACGCTCTCTGTGAACACGTTAACGCTCTCTGTGAACACGTTAACACTCTGTGAACACTTTAACGCTCTGTGTGAACACGTTAACGCTCTCTGTGAACACGTTAACACTCTGTGAACACGTTAACGCTCTGTGTGAAAACGTTAATGCTCTCTGTGAACACGTTAACGCTCTCTGTGAACATGTTAACGCTGTCTGTGAACACGTTAACGCTCTCAGTGAACACGTTAACGCTCTCTGTGAACACGTTAACGCTCTCTGTGAACACGTTAACGCTCTGTGTGAACACGTTAACGCTCTGTGTGAACACGTTAACGCTCTGTGTGAACACGTTAACGCTCTCTGTGAACACGTTAACGCTCTGTGTGAACACGTTAACGCTCTCTGTGAAGACGTTAACGCTCTCTGTGAAGACGTTAACGCTCTGTGTGAACACGTTAACGCTCTCTGTGAACACGTTAACGCTCTGTGTGAACACGTTAACGCTCTCAGTGAACACGTTAACGCTCTGTGTGAACACGTTAACGCTCTGTGTGAACACGTTAACGCTCTGTGTGAACACGTTAACGCTCTCTGTGAACACGTTAACGCTCTCTGTGAACACGTTAACGCTCTCTGTGAACACGTTAACGCTCTGTGTGAACACGTTAACGCTCTCTGTGAACACGTTAATGCTCTGTATGAACACGTTAACGC
This sequence comes from Dissostichus mawsoni, assembly GCA_011823955.1. Classification (NCBI taxonomy): domain Eukaryota; kingdom Metazoa; phylum Chordata; class Actinopteri; order Perciformes; family Nototheniidae; genus Dissostichus; species Dissostichus mawsoni. The sequence goes on from JAAKFY010000018.1 coordinate 38,796,541, forward strand.
TCTGTGTGAACACGTTAACGCTCTCTGTGAACACGTTAACGCTCTCTGTGAACACGTTAACACTCTGTGAACACGTTAACGCTCTCTGTGAACACGTTAACGCTCTCTGTGAACACGTTAACGCTCTGTGTGAACACGTTAACGCTCTCAGTGAACACGTTAACGCTCTCTGTGAACACGTTAACGCTCTCTGTGAACACGTTAAAGCTCTGTGTGAACACGTTAACGCTCTCTGTGAACACGTTAACGCTCTGTGAACACGTTAACGCTCTCTGTGAACACGTTAACGCTCTCTGTGAACACGTTAACGCTCTCTGTGAACACGTTAACACTCTTTGAACACGTTAACGCTCTCTGTGAACACGTTAACGCTCTCAGTGAACACGTTAACACTCTGTGAACACGTTAACGCTCTGTGTGAACGCGTTAACGCTCTCAGTGAACGCGTTAATGCTCTCAGTGAACGCGTTAACGCTCTCTGTGAACGCGTTAACGCTCTCAGTGAACGCGTTAACGCTCTCAGTGTACGCGTTAACGCTCTCTGTGAACGCGTTAACGCTCTCTGTGAACACGTTAACGCTCTCAGTGAACACGTTAACGCTCTCTGTGAACGCGTTAACGCTCTCTGTGAACACGTTAACGCTCTCAGTGAACACGTTAACACTCTGTGAACACGTTAACGCTCTCTGTGAACACGTTAACGCTCTCTGTGAACACGTTAACACTCTGTGAACACGTTAACACTCTGTGAACGCGTTAACGCTCTGAACACGTTAACGCTCTCTGTGAACACGTTAACGCTCTCAGTGAACACGTTAACACTCTGTGAACACGTTAACGCTCTCTGTGAACACGTTGACGCTCTCTGTGAACACGTTAACGCTCTGTGTGAACACGTTAACGCTCTCTGTGAACACGTTAACGCTCTCTGTGAACACGTTAACACTCTGTGAAAACGTTAATGCTCTCTGTGAACACGTTAACGCTCTCTGTGAACACGTTAACGCTCTCTGTGAACACGTTAACGCTCTCTTTGAACATATTAACGCTCTCTGTGAACATGTTAACGCTCTCTGTGAACACGTTAACGCTCTCAGTGAACACGTTAACGCTCTCTGTGAACACGTTAACGCTCTCTGTGAACACGTTAACGCTCTCTGTGAACACGTTAACGCTCTGTGTGAACACGTTAACGCTCTCTGTGAACACGTTAACGCTCTCTGTGAACACGTTAACGCTCTCTGTGAACACGTTAACGCTCTCTGTGAACACGTTAACGCTCTGTGTGAACACGTTAACGCTCTCTGTGAACACGTTAACGCTCTGTGTGAACACGTTAACGCTCTGTGTGAACACGTTAACGCTCTCTGTGAACACGTTAACGCTCTCTGTGAACACGTTAACACTCTGTGAACACGTTAACACTCTGTGAACACGTTAACGCTCTCTGTGAACACGTTAACGCTCTCTGTGAACACGTTAACGCTCTGTGTGAACACGTTAACGCTCTCAGTGAACACGTTAACGCTCTCTGTGAACACATTAAGGCTCTCTGTGAACACGTTAAAGCTCTGTGTGAACACGTTAACGCTCTGTGTGAACACGTTAACGCTCTCTGTGAACACGTTAACGCTCTCTGTGAACACGTTAACGCTCTCTGTGAACACTTTAACGCTCTCTTTGAACACGTTAACGCTCTCTGTGAACACGTTAACGCTCTCAGTGAACACGTTAACACTCTGTGAACACGTTAACGCTCTGTGTGAACGCGTTAACGCTCTCAGTGAACGCGTTAACGCTCTCAGTGAACGCTTAACGCTCTCTGTGAACGCGTTAACGCTCTCAGTGAACGCGTTAACGCTCTCAGTGTACGCGTTAACGCTCTCTGTGAACGCGTTAACGCTCTCTGTGAACACGTTAACGCTCTCAGTGAACACGTTAACACTCTGTGAACACGTTAACGCTCTCTGTGAACACGTTAACGCTCTCTGTGAACACGTTAACACTCTGTGAACACGTTAACACTCTGTGAACACGTTAACGCTCTGAACACGTAACACTCTGTGAACACGTTAACGCTCTCTGTGAACACGTTAACGCTCTCTGTGAACACGTTAACGCTCTGTGTGAACACGTTAACTCTGTGAACACGTTAACGCTCTGTGTGAACACGTTAACGCTCTCTGTGAACACGTTAACACTCTGTGTGAACACGTTAACTCTGTGAACACGTTAACGCTCTGTGTGAACACGTTAACGCTCTCTGTGAACACGTTAACGCTCTCTGTGAACACGTTAACACTCTGTGAACACTTTAACGCTCTGTGTGAACACGTTAACGCTCTCTGTGAACACGTTAACACTCTGTGAACACGTTAACGCTCTGTGTGAAAACGTTAATGCTCTCTCTGTGAACACGTTAACGCTCTCTGTGAACATGTTAACGCTGTCTGTGAACACGTTAACGCTCTCAGTGAACACGTTAACGCTCTCTGTGAACACGTTAACGCTCTCTGTGAACACGTTAACGCTCTGTGTGAACACGTTAACGCTCTGTGTGAACACGTTAACGCTCTGTGTGAACACGTTAACGCTCTCTGTGAACACGTTAACGCTCTGTGTGAACACGTTAACGCTCTCTGTGAAGACGTTAACGCTCTCTGTGAAGACGTTAACGCTCTGTGTGAACACGTTAACGCTCTCTGTGAACACGTTAACGCTCTGTGTGAACACGTTAACGCTCTCAGTGAACACGTTAACGCTCTGTGTGAACACGTTAACGCTCTGTGAACACGTTAACGCTCTGTGTGAACACGTTAACGCTCTCTGTGAACACGTTAACGCTCTCTGTGAACACGTTAACGCTCTCTGTGAACACGTTAACGCTCTGTGTGAACACGTTAACGCTCTCTGTGAACACGTTAATGCTCTGTATGAACACGTTAACGCTCTGTGTGAACACGTTAACGCTCTCTGTGAACACGTTAACGCTCTCTGTGAACACGTTAACGCTCTCTGTGAAACACGTTAACACTCTGTGAAACGTTAACGCTCTCTGTGAACACGTTAACGCTCTCTGTGAACACGTTAACGCTCTGTGTGAACACGTTAACGCTCTCAGTGAACACGTTAACGCTCTCTGTGAACACGTTAACGCTCTCTGTGAACACGTTAAAGCTCTGTGTGAACACGTTAACGCTCTCTGTGAACACGTTAACGCTCTGTGTGAACACGTTAACGCTCTCTGTGAACACGTTAACGCTCTCTGTGAACACGTTAACGCTCTCTGTGAACACGTTAACACTCTCTTTGAACACGTTAACGCTCTCTGTGAACACGTTAACGCTCTCAGTGAACACGTTAACACTCTGTGAACACGTTAACGCTCTGTGTGAACGCGTTAACGCTCTCAGTGAACGCGTTAATGCTCTCAGTGAACGCGTTAACGCTCTCTGTGAACGCGTTAACGCTCTCAGTGAACGCGTTAACGCTCTCAGTGTACGCGTTAACGCTCTCTGTGAACGCGTTAACGCTCTCTGTGAACACGTTAACGCTCTCAGTGAACACGTTAACACTCTGTGAACACGTTAACGCTCTCTGTGAACACGTTAACGCTCTCTGTGAACACGTTAACACTCTGTGAACACGTTAACACTCTGTGAACACGTTAACGCTCTGAACACGTTAACACTCTGTGAACACGTTAACGCTCTCTGTGAACACGTTAACGCTCTCTGTGAACACGTTAACGCTCTCTGTGAACACGTTAACACTCTGTGTGAACACGTTAACTCTGTGAACACGTTAACGCTCTGTGTGAACACGTTAACGCTCTCTGTGAACACGTTAACACTCTGTGTGAACACTTTAACTCTGTGAACACGTTAACGCTCTGTGTGAACACGTTAACGCTCTCTGTGCACGTTAACGCTCTCTGTGAACACGTTAACACTCTGTGAACACTTTAACGCTCTGTGTGAACACGTTAACGCTCTCTGTGAACACGTTAACACTCTGTGAACACGTTAACGCTCTGTGTGAAACGTTAATGCTCTCTGTGAACACGTTAACGCTCTCTGTGAACACGTTAACGCTCTCTGTGAACACGTTAACGCTCTCTTTGAAACACGTTAACGCTCTCTGTGAACACGTTAACGCTCTCTGTGAACACGTTAACGCTCTCAGTGAACACGTTAACGCTCTCTGTGAACACGTTAACGCTCTCTGTGAACACGTTAACGCTCTCTGTGAACACGTTAACGCTCTCTGTGAACACTTAACACTCTGTGAACACGTTAACGCTCTCTTGTGAACACGTTAACGCTCTCTGTGAACACGTTAACGCTCTCTGTGAACACGTTAACGCTCTCTGTGAACCGTTAACGCTCCTGTGAACACGTCAACGCTCTCTGTGAAACGTTCAACGCTCTGTGTGAACACGTTAACGCTCTCTGTGAACACGTTAACTCTGTGAAACACGTTAACGCTCTCTGTGAACACGTTAACGCTCTGTGTTGAACACGTTAACGCTCTCTGTGAACACGTCAACGCTCTCTGTGAACACGTTCAACGCTCTCTGTGAACACGTCAACGCTCTGTTGAACACGTTAACGCTCTCTGTGAACACGTTTAACCTGACCTCGTTGAACACGTTAACGCTCTCTGTGAACAACGTTAACGATCTCTGTGAACACGTTAACGCTCTCTGTGAACACGTTAACGCTCTGTGTGAACACGTTACGATCTCTGGTGAACACGTTAACGCTCTCTGTGACACGTTAACGCTCTGTGTGAACACGTTAACTCTGTGAACACGTTAACGCTCTCTGTGAACACGTTAACGCTCCTCGAACACGTTACGCTCTCCTGTGAACACTTAAACGCTCTCAGTGAACACGTTAACGCTCTGTGTGAACACGTTAACGCTCTGTGTGAACACGTTAACGCTCTCAGTGAACACGTTAACGCTCTCAGTGAACGCGTTAACGCTCTCAGTGAACGCGTTAACGCTCTCTGTGACACGCGTTTAACGCTCTCAGTGAACGCGTTAACGCTCTCAGTGTACGCGTTAACGCTCTCTGTGAACGCGTTAACGCTCTCTGTGAACACGTTAACGCTCTCAGTGAACACGTTAAACGCTCTGTGAACACGTTAACGCTCTCTGTGAACACGTTAACGCTCTCTGTGAACACGTTAACACTCTGTGAACACGTTAACCCTGTGAACACGTTAACGCTCTGAACACGTTTAACACTCTGTGAACACGTTAACGCTCTCTGTGAACACGTTAACAGCTCTCTGTGAACACGTTAACGTCTCTGTGTGAACACGTTTAACTCTGTGAACACGTTAACGCTCTGTGTGAACACGTTAACGCTCTCTGTGAACACGTTAACACTCTGTGTGAACACGTTAACTCTGTGAACACGTTAACGCTCTGTGTGAACACGTTAACGCTCTCTGTGAACACGTTAAGCTCTCTGTGAACACGTTAACACTCTGTGAACACTTTAACGCTCTGTGTGAACACGTTAACGCTCTCTGTGAACACGTTAACACTCTGTGAACACGTTAACGCTCTGTGTGAAACGTTAATGCTCTCTGTGAACACGTTAACCCGCTCTCTGTGAACATGTTAACCGCTTCTGTGAACGTTAACGCTCTCAGTGAACACGTTAACGCTCTCTTGTGAACACGTTAACGCTCTCTGTGAACACGTTAACGCTCTCTGTGAACACGTTAACGCTCTGTGTGAACACGTTAACCGCTCTGTGTGAACACGTTAACGCTCTTGTGAACACGTTAACGCTCTGTGAACACGTTAACGCTCTGTGTGAACACGTTAACGCTCTCTGTGAAGACGTTAACGCTCTGTGTGAACACGTTAACGCTCTCTGTGAACACGTTAACGCTCTGTGTTGAACACCTTAACGCTCTCAGTGAACACGTTAACGCTCTGTGTGAACACTTAACGCTCTGTGTGAACACGTTAACGCTCTGTGTGAACACGTTAACGCGCTCTCTGTGAACACGTTAACGCTCTCTGTGAACACGTTAACGCTCTCTGTGAACACGTTAACGCTCTGTGTGAACACGTTAACGCTCTCTGTGAACACGTTAACGCTCTGTATGAACACGTTAACGCTCTGTGTGAACACGTAACGCTCTCTTGGAACACGTTAACGCTCTCTGTGAACACGTTAACGCTCTCTGTGAACACGTTAACACTCTGTGAACACGTTAACGCTCTCTCTGTGAACACGTTAACGCTCTCTGTGTGAACACGTTAACGCCCTCTGTGTGAACACGTTAACGCTCTCAGTGAACACGTTAACGCTCTCTGTGAACACGTTAACGCTCTCTGTGAACACGTTAACGCTCTGTGTGAACACGTTAACGCTCTCTGTGAACACGTTAACGCTCTGTGTGAACACGTTAACGCTCTCTGTGAACACGTTAACGCTCTCTGTGAACACGTTAACGCTCTCTGTGAACACGTTAACACTCTCTTTGAACACGTTAACGCTCTCTGTGAACACGTTAACGCTCTCAGTGAACACGTTAACACTCTGTGAACACGTTAACGCTCTGTGTGAACCGTTAACGCTCTCAGTGAACGCGTTAATGCTCTCAGTGAACGCGTTAACGCTCTCTGTGAACGCGTTAACGCTCTCAGTGAACGCGTTAACGCTCTCAGTGACGCGTTAACGCTCTCTGTGAACGCGTTAACGCTCTCTGTGAACACGTTAACGCTCTCAGTGAACACGTTAACACTCTGTGAACACGTTAACGCTCTCTGTGAACACGTTACGCTCTCTGTGAACACGTTAACACTCTGTGAACACGTTAACACTCTGTGAACACGTTAACGCTCTGACACGTTAACACTCTGTGAACACGTTAACGCTCTCTGTGAACACGTTAACGCTCTCTGTGAACACGTTAACGCTCTCTGTGAACACGTTAACACTCTGTGTGAACACGTTAACTCTGTGAACACGTTAACGCTCTGTGTGAACACGTTAACGCTCTCTGTGAACACGTTAACACTCTGTGTGAACACTTTAACATCTGTGAACACGTTAACGCTCTGTGTGAACACGTTAACCGCTCTCTGTGAACACGTTAACACTCTGTGAACACTTTAACGCTCTGTGTGAACACGTTAACGCTCTCTGTGAACACGTTAACACTCTGTGAACACGTTAACGCTCTGTGTGAAAACGTTAATGCTCTCTGTGAACACGTTAACGCTCTCTGTGAACACGTTAACGCTCTCTGTGAACACGTTAACGCTCTCTTGAACACGTTAACGCTCTCTGTGAACACGTTAACGCTCTCTGTGAACACGTTAACACGCTCTCAGTGAACACGTTAACGCTCTCTGTGAACACGTTAACGCTCTCTGTGAACACGTTAACGCTCTCTGTGAACACGTTAACGCTCTCTGTGAACACGTTAACACTCTGTGAACACGTTAACGCTCTCTGTGAACACGTTAACGCTCTCTGTGAACACGTTAACGCTCTCTGTGAACACGTTAACGCTCTCTGTGAACACGTCAACGCTCTCTGTGAACACGTCAACGCTCTGTGTGAACACGTTAACGCTCTCTGTGAACACGTTAACTCTGTGAACACGTTAACGATCTCTGTGAACACGTTAACGCTCTGTGTGAACACGTTAACGCTCTCTGTGAACACGTCAACGCTCTCTGTGAACACGTCAACGCTCTCTGTGAACACGTCAACGCTCTGTGTGAACACGTTAACGCTCTCTGTGAACACGTTAACGCTCTCTGTGAACACGTTAACGCTCTCTGTGAACACGTTAACGATCTCTGTGAACACGTTAACGCTCTCTGTGAACACGTTAACGCTCTGTGTGAACACGTTAACGATCTCTGTGAACACGTTAACGCTCTGTGAACACGTTAACGCTCTGTGTGAACACGTTAACTCTGTGAACACGTTAACGCTCTCTGTGAACACGTTAACGCTCTCTGTGAACACGTTAACGCTCTCTGTGACACGTTAACGCTCTCAGTGAACACGTTAACGCTCTGTGTGAACACGTTAACGCTCTGTGTGAACACGTTAACCGCTCTCAGTGAACACGTTAACGCTCTCTGTGAACACGTTAACGCTCTCTGTGAACACGTTAAAGCTCTGTGTGAACACGTTAACGCTCTCTGTGAACACGTTAACGCTCTGTGTGAACACGTTAACGCTCTCTGTGAACACGTTAACGCTCTCTGTGAACACGTTAACGCTCTCTGTGAACACGTTAACACTCTCTTTGAACACGTTAACGCTCTCTGTGAACACGTTAACGCTCTCAGTGAACACGTTAACACTCTGTGAACACGTTAACGCTCTGTGTGAACGCGTTAACGCTCTCAGTGAACGCGTTAACGCTCTCAGTGAACGCGTTAACGCTCTCTGTGAACGCGTTAACGCTCTCGTGAACGCGTTAACGCTCTCAGTGTACGCGTTAACGCTCTCTGTGAACGCGTTAACGCTCTCTGTGAACACGTTAACGCTCTCAGTGAACACGTTAACACTCTGTGAACACGTTAACGCTCTCTGTGAACACGTTAACGCTCTCTGTGAACACGTTAACACTCTGTGAACACGTTAACACTCTGTGAACACGTTAACGCTCTGAACACGTTACACTCTGTGAACACGTTAACGCTCTCTGTGAACACGTTAACGCTCTCTGTGAACGTTAACGCTCTCTGTGAACACGTTAACGCTCTCTGTGAACACGTTAACACTCTGTGTGAACACGTTAACTCTGTGAACACGTTAACGCTCTGTGTGAACACGTTAACGCTCTCTGTGAACACGTTAACACTCTGTGTGAACACGTTAACTCTGTGAACACGTTAACGCTCTGTGAACACGTTAACGCTCTCTGTGAACACGTTAACGCTCTCTGTGAACATGTTAACACTCTGTGACACTTTAACGCTCTGTGTGAACACGTTAACGCTCTCTGTGAACACGTTAAACTCTGTGAACACGTTAACGCTCTGTGTGAAAACGTTAACGCTCTCTGTGAACACGTTAACGCTCTCTGTGAACACGTTAACGCTCTCTGTGAACACGTTAACGCTCTCTTTGAACACGTTAACGCTCTCTGTGAACACGTTAACGATCTCTGTGAACACGTTAACGCTCTCTGTGAACACGTTAACGCTCTCTGTGAACACGTTAACGCTCTGTGTGAACACGTTAACTCTGTGAACACGTTAACGCTCTCTGTGAACACGTTAACGCTCTCAGTGAACACGTTAACGCTCTGTGTGAACACGTTAACGATCTCTGTGAACACGTTAACGCTCTCTGTGAACACGTTAACGCTCTCTGTGAACACGTTAAGGCTCTCTGTGAACACGTTAACGCTCTCAGTGAACACGTTAACGCTCTGTGAACACGTTAACACTGTGAACACGTTAACACTCTCTGTGAACACATTATAAAAACATGAACGCTAAGGAACACCAGAATGAGAACCAGGTCTGGGGCCTCATTTATAAAGCCTTGCGTAGGATTGGCATGGGAATGTTGCTTACGTAGCACAAAGCAAATAAATACGCACCGACACTTTCCGATTCATAAAAGACTGCGTACCGGCGCAGGACTTGCGTACGGCACATCCTACGCCGGTTTCCCTTTATAAATCACAATCAACTCGAAATGCGGCGCAGCTTTTGCGGGCCTCACGTAACGCCCATATTTGCCTATAAATAGTCAAAAAAACGCCCATTCATTCATTCATTTTGACTGACTGCATGAAGAAGATCGCAGGACATGACGACAGAACAGCTAAAAAAGATATCTCACACCGTGTCAGATTTTGGTTATTTTGGGGGGGTCGAGATAAATCATATTGTTTGGTGGATGCAGTTTGAACCAGTGTAGCAGCATGGAGGTCGGATCGTCACCAAAATAAATAAATGAGTGGTCCGAAAAAAGTTAATGACAAAAGAAATACACATAGCCTAACCTTCCTCAGGCAGTGTGATTGTACCGGGGACAGGAGACCCCCCTTGATGATAAACTCTAAGAAATCAGAATCAGAATCAGAATACCTTTATTAGACCCACAGAGGGGACATTTGCATTGTTACAGCAGGAAAGAGCCACAGACAGCTTAATGTTACATATGTTAAAAAAAAGTACTAAGTTATGATATAATAAAAAATATAATAAAAAATTAAAAGTAAAAAAAATTACTTTTCAAAATACAAATCCTATAACAGTCCTGTAAATGATCGGGGAATCCCTCCGGAGTGGAGTCATGACGACTGGATCTGAATTATTTTGTTGTATTTGGTGGTTTGTGTTCCAGCTGTCGATCAGCAACTCTATATCCATAATCCACCAGTTAAAGGAAATGCAACTAATGTGTTGTGTTATATTAGCTGTACAATTGACCACATATGGTGTTCTTAGTTTCCATACCTCCTGTGTTTTATGAGCGACTTATCAAGTAGGCTATTGGCGAACGGCATAAAACATGATTAAACATGATATATAAAACCATGCTCGTATCTATACAACCAATATAAAAGCTAAACGGCGTCAGTTTAAAGTAATTCTGTCCTTCAGTTTACCGCATCATTTATGAGAATACATTTCTTAAGAAGAGAACATAATCGAGGGGTGATCAATAACATTTCCTTATTTATTTCTCCAAGTTATGTGTGTGTGCGCTGAGGAGTCTCAAACAGGCGTTAGTTTCATCATTTTAAGATTGGCTTTAATCAATTTGTGAAAATGAATTCTTCATATCTGATAAATGAGAGGTAACGTTTTATTCATGGGATTATTTCCACATATTTCTCTCCATTCTTTCTTCTGCCAACGGTGCCTCAGTTTCTCGTCTCTGTGCGTAGTGCGTACGCATGGGTCAGAGTTTGCGTGGAGGACCGCACATTTTCCCGTCAAGTTAGTTTTTTATAAATCGCAAACAGTGCATAGAAACTGGCGTGCGCCATCTTTTGTGCGTATGCACCGTTTATAAATGAGGCCCCTGAGCAATAGGTTCTCCAGTAGAACCAGCTGAGGGTTACTGAATCTATCCTGTAGCACCCTAAACAGCGGGCAGTTGTATATATATGCCGTGTGTATATATATATATTTATATTTATATAACATTAACGCCACTGAAGCAGTATGTCTGTCCGTTCTGCTGGGGGGGGGGTAACGTTTTATTTATAGTTCATGAACACACAATTCATTTAGGGTTCTTCGCTAACGTCTGACCGGTTTATATTCTGAGGATTTAATCCCCAGGATTATAAACAGATGAAAACAGGATTATGGGAGAAAAACGTCAACATGTGGCGTCTCTTTTACACTCTGTGTCGCTCTGAAGCGGCAAAGACGATTACATCTGTGTGTGTTCTTTCACTGCCGACACACACACACACACACACACCACACACACACACACACACACCACACACACACACACACACACCACACACACACACACACACCACACACACACACACACACACACACACACACACACACACACACACACACACAAAAGATCGGGAAGTAC
>JAAKFY010000018.1:38813119-38826269 GCA_011823955.1 Dissostichus mawsoni
TACGAGTATATGTAGTACACATTATACAGAGGGCGATCACAGTATGAATACTACCATACGAGTATATGTAGTACACATTATACAGAGGGCGATCACAGTATGAATACTACCATACGAGTATATGTGTAGTACACATTATACGGACGGTGATCACAGTATGATGGGGCATTAAGGGACCCCTCCTCATCCCCCCATATCTTGCCCCCTCCGCCCACTTTCCCTCTTACATCAGAAAACATTTCTGCTTTTCTCTGATGTAAGTGATTTATTGTGTTTATGTATCTGCAGCATTACGGTGTGTGTGTGTGTGTGTGTTTGTGAGAGGATGATTTACATAAGCACTTATGTTCCTGAATGCTCCTGAAATACCTGCATTAGATCTAATCTGCTTACAGGAGCATTATGGGATGCACTCTGTGTGACAGGTGTCTGCAGGGGGGGTGCACTCATCTTCAATGTGGGGGGCTTTAATCTGCATGTGAGATAGCAGGACTCACTGTGTTTTAGTGTCATGTGTGTGTGTGTGTGTGTGTGTGTGTGTGTGTGTGTGTCAGTGAACAGATAAAGGTTTGTGGCCTGAGGGTGTGTGTGTGTGTGTGTGTGTGTGCGTGCAGATATGACTGTGCGTTTGATTTCATAACACAGCGCTGCTTGTTGCTCTCCAGATGTGATGCGTTCAGTCGCTGCATCAATGCCTCCCTGTTCCTCTGACACACTGAGGAGGGGCTGATAAATAAATACCCCACATATCAGCCCCGAGTAATCGAGTACTTTTTCCCATCAGTAACATCAGGGAGAGCTTTCACTCACATTTGATAAACTTCAGATCTTTAATCCGTCTCCTGTCCATGACTTTATTAATATATTATTGATCCTCATCCTCTTATAAAAGATAGCTAGCCTGATGAAGGCTAGCTAGCATGATGAAAGATAGCTGGCATGATCAAATCAAATCAAATCAGGTTTATTTATATAGCACACTTAAAAACGATTTTTGGTCGAGCCAAAGTGCTGTACATGCAAATAATAAATAACACGTTAATACAATCACAAAACAGAAGACAATAAATTAAAACAGCAAAAATAAAATCAAACACAGGGAAATGTCAGGAGTCATGCTCCGCTCTGACTAGAAGGCCAGAGAGAAGAAGTGTGTTTTAAGTGTTGATTTAAAAACCCCTAGGGTCTGGGCAGACCTCACATGAAGGGGCAGAGTGTTCCAGAGCCTGGGGCCAGCTGCTGCGAAGGCTCGGTGCCCTCGATGATGATGATGAAAGATAGCTAGCATGATGAAGGCTAGCTGGCATGATGAAAGATAGCTAGCATGATGAAGGCTAGCTGGCATGATGAAAGATAGCTGGCATGATGAAAGATAGCTAGCATGATGAAGGCTAGCTGGCATGATGAAAGATAGCTGGCATGATGAAAGATAGCTAGCATGATGAAAGATAGCTGGCATGATGAAAGATAGCTAGCATGATGAAGGCTAGCTGGCATGATGAAAGATAGCTGGCATGATGAAAGATAGCTAGCATGATGAAGGCTAGCTAGCATGATGAAAGATAGCTGGCATGATGAAAGATAGCTAGCATGATGAAGGCTAGCTAGCATGATGAAAGATAGCTGGCATGATGAAAGATAGCTGGCATGATGAAGGCTAGCTGGCATGATGAAAGATAGCTAGCCTGATGAAGGCTAGCTGGCATGATGAAGGCTAGCTGGCATGATGAAGGCTAGCTGGCATGATGAAGGCTAGCTGGCATGATGAAAGATAGCTGGCATGATGAAGGCTAGCTGGCATGATGAAGGCTAGCTAGCATGATGAAAGATAGCTGGCATGATGAAAGATAGCTAGCCTGATGAAGGCTAGCTGGCATGATGAAAGATAGCTGGCATGATGAAGGCTAGCTGGCATGATGAAAGATAGCTAGCCTGATGAAGGCTAGCTGGCATGATGAAAGATAGCTAGCATGATGAAGGCTAGCTAGCATGATGAAAGATAGCTGGCATGATGAAGATAGCTGCTGCATGATGAAAGATAGCTGGCATGATGAAAGATAGCTAGCATGATGAAGGCTAGCTAGCATGATGAAAGATAGCTGGCATGATGAAAGATAGCTAGCATGATGAAGGCTAGCTAGCATGATGAAAGATAGCTGGCATGATGAAAGATAGCTAGCATGATGAAGGCTAGCTAGCATGATGAAAGATAGCTGGCATGATGAAAGATAGCTAGCATGATGAAGGCTAGCTAGCATGATGAACGACAGCAAGCATGAAGAAGGCTAGCTAGCATGATGAACGACAGCAAGCATGAAGTAGGCTAGCTAGCATGATGAAAGATAGCTAGCTAGCGACACATGTTTGGGTGTTGCTTTTAGTCTACGTAATGTTTAATATTTTACGTCCATTTTTTTCACTGTGACCCAACTTTACTTCATGTTAAATGCTAATAGGCTAACATTAGCATGCTAAAATGCATAACCACGATGGTAAACATGATTCTTGCCAAACATTAGCTTGTTAGCACATTAGCATGTCAGTGAGAACATGTTTCAGTTTGACTAAACTGTCTCATAAATGCTGGACTGGGTTTCTATGAAGCTCCTGGTCCCAAGAGGATGATCCCTTAGACCTCAGATGGTCCGTTACTGATAACAGCTAACAGGCTAACAGCTAAAAGGCTAACGGTTTGTTCCGTGTGTCCAGTATCCCCAGCGTGTTGCCTGCAGTGTCAGGAGGTGAAACGGTTTTCTGTCTCTGGTGGTCTCATTGTCTCTTCTGAGCCACACAGGGCTTTTCTTCAGACGCCTTTCTACAGCGATGCTCTGTCGACGCAGCTGTGGGCAACACTGCAGCATCTCTGAGACCCACAATGCCCTGCTTGTGGCGGTGTGGGGGGGGGGGGGGGGGGCTGAGGAGGCTTCAGTCAGGTAGAGACTCAGATGGTGGTCCTTGTTTCCTCACAAACCTCTCTTCATGTTTCAGAAACTGAAGCTAACCTCAGAGCTGGGAGTCACAAAGATTCCCAGATGTCCTCACATTTCCTGACGAAGGACTCTTTAGGTTACCCAAGGATTCTTAAAAACTCTTCCGGATTATTTTCCAAAGCCCCCCCATCAGTGTGAATGTTGAGTCTTTAGGAGTCTCGTGTTTCTAAACGTCCTGCAGACGGATCAGATATTCACATGGTGCCTGATGGGACTTTATCAATGCATTTTATGTTCATAAAATTATATATATTACTATTTATTTGTAATTATATGTTTTCATGTTTAAATCAATATTGAGGGATTTCTGAAATATATTTTTCCTTGTTTATGAGCGTGCTGTCTGCAGGTCAGTTCGTAAAAAGACAGTAAATCGCTGATCGAGACGATGTTATCTCCAGATAACTGAAACCTCCAACGTGTCTATGAACTCGACATTGTGACGGGACAATGATCCGTCTCTTTGTGTCCATGTTGACGCCTGAGGACGAGATCCAGGAGGAAGAGGAGGAGAAACAAAGAGTAAGAACAAACAGAGGACCTGATGAAACAACATAAAGCTGCTTACTGCTGCTGCCAGAGACCTCACACACATACACACACACCACATACACACACACACACATACACACACACACACATACACACACGCACACACGCACGCACACACACACACACACAGACAGACGCACGCACGCACGCACGCACGCACGCACGCACGCACGCACGCACGCACGCACGCACGCACGCACGCACGCACGCACGCACCACACACACACACACACACACACACACACACACACACACTGATCTTACCTGAATTTGTGGTTTGGTTTTATCCTCTTTGTTAAGATTCTTCTTCATAAATCAGGATTAACCCACTGGCGTACCACCAGAGACTGAGAGATAAAACATGACGACATAAAAGACAGAGAGACAGAGACAATCAGCTGCTTCAGTCTGGATCTAAAGACAAAGAGACGGACACAATCAGCTGCTTCAGTCTGGATCTAAAGACAGAGAGACGGAGACAAACTGCTGCTTCAGTCTGGATCTAAAGACAGAGAGACAATCAGCTGTTTCAGTCTGGATCTAAAGACAGAGAGACTATCCGCTGTTTCAGTCTGGATCTAAAGACAGAGAGACAATCAACCGCTTCAGTCTGGATCTAAAGACAGAGAGACAATCAGCTGTTTCAGTCTGGATCTAAAGACAGAGAGACAATCAGCTGCTTCAGTCTGGATCTAAAGACAGAGAGACAATCAACCGCTTCAGTCTGGATCTAAAGACAGAGAGACAATCAGCTGTTTCAGTCTGGATCTAAAGACAGAGAGACAATCTGCTGCTTCAGTCTGGATCTAAAGACAGAGAGACAATCAGCTGCTTCAGTCTGGATCTAAAGACAGAGAGACAGAGACAATCATCTGCTTCAGTCTGGATTTAATGACAGAGAGACAATCAGCTGCTTCAGTCTGGATCTAAAGACAAAGAGACAATCAGCTGCTTCAGTCTGGATCTAAAGACAGAGAGACGGACACAATCAGCTGCTTCAGTCTGGATCTAAAGACAGAGAGACGGAGACAATCTGCTGCTTCAGTCTGGAACTAGAGACAGAGAGACAATCAGCTGCATCAGTTTGGATCTAAAGACAGAGAGACAATCAATAGTTTCAGTCTGGATCTAAAGACAGAGAGACAATCAGCTGTTTCAGTCTGGATCTAAAGACAGAGAGACAATCAGCTGCTTCAGTCTGGATCTAAAGACAGACAGACAATCAGCTGCTTCAGTCTGGATCTAAAGACAGAGAGACGGAGACAATCAGCTGCTTCAGTCTGGATCTAAAGACAGAGAGACAATCAAGTGTTTCAGTCTGGATCTAAAGACAGAGAGACAATCAGCTGCTTCAGTCTGGATCTAAAGACAGAGAGACAATCAGCTGCTTCAGTCTGGATCTAAAGACAGAGACAATCAGCTGCTTCAGTCTGGATCTAAAGACAGAGAGACAATCAGCTGCTTCAGTCTGGATCTAAAGACAGAGAGACAATCAGCTGCTTCAGTCTGGATCTAAAGACAGAGAGACAATCAGCTGCTTCAGTCTGGATCTAAAGACAGAGAGACAGAGACAATCAGCTTCTTCAGTCTGGATCTAAAGACAGAGAGGCAGAGACAATCAGCTTCTTCAGTCTGGATCTAAAGACAGAGAGACAGAGACAATCAGCTTCTTCAGTCTGGATCTAAAGACAGAGAGACAATCAGCTGCTTCAATTGGATCTAAAGACAGAGAGACAATCAATAGTTACAGTCTGGATCTAAAGAAAGAGAGACAATCAGCTGCTTCAGTCTGGATCTAAAGACAGAGACAATCAGCTGCTTCAGTCTGGATCTAAAGACAGAGAGACAAAGAAAATCAGCTTCTTCAGTCTGGATCTAAAGACAGAGACAATCAGCTGCTTTTGTCTGGATCTAAAGTCAGAGACAATCAGCTGCTTCAGTCTGGATCTAAAGACAGAGACAATCAACAGCTTCAGTCTGGATCTAAAGACAGAGAGACAATCAGCTGCTTCAGTCTGTATCTAAAGACAGAGAGACGGAGACAATCAGCTGCTTCAGTCTGGATGTAAAGACAGAGACACAATCAACAGCTTCATTCTGGATCTAAAGACAGAGAGACAGAGACAATCAGCTTCTTCAGTCTGGATCTAAAGACAGAGAGACAGAGACAATCAGCTTCTTCAGTCTGGATCTAAAGACAGAGAGACAATCAGCTGCTTCAGTTTGGATCTAAAGACAGAGAGACAATCAGCTGCTTCAGTTTGGATCTAAAGACAGAGAGACAATCAATAGTTTCAGTCTGGATCTAAAGACAGAGAGACAATCAATAGTTTCAGTCTGGATCTAAAGACAGAGAGACAATCAATAGTTTCAGTCTGGATCTAAAGACAGAGAGACAATCAGCTGCTTCAGTGTGGATCTAAAGACAAAGAGACAATCAGCTGTTTCAGTCTGGATCTAAAGACAGAGAGACAATCTGCTGCTTCAGTCTGGATCTAAAGACAGAGAGACAATCAGCTGCTTCAGTCTGGATCTAAAGACAGAGAGACAATCAGCTGCTTCAGTCTGGATCTAAAGACAGAGAGACAATCAGCTGCTTCAGTCTGGATCTAAAGACAGAGAGACAGAGACAATCATCTGCTTCAGTCTGGATCTAATGACAGAGTGACAATCAGCTGCTTCAGTCTGGATCTAAAGACAGAGAGACAATCAGCTGCTTCAGTCTGGATCTAAAGACAGAGAGACGGACACAATAAGCTGCTTCAGTCTGGATCTAAAGACAGAGAGACGGAGACAATCTGCTGCTTCAGTCTGGATCTAAAGACAAAGAGACAATCAGCTGTTCAGTCTGGATCTAAAGACAGAGAGACAATCAGCTGCTTCAGTCTGGATCTAAAGACAGAGAGACAATCAGCTGCTTCAGTGTGGATCTAAAGACAGAGAGACAATCAGCTGCTTCAGTCTGGATCTAAAGACAGAGAGACAATCAGCAGCTTCAGTCTGGATCTAAAGACAGAGAGACAATCAGCCGCTTCAGTCTGGATCTAAAGACAGAGAGACAATCATCTGCTTCAGTCTGGATTTAATGACAGAGAGACAATCAGCTGCTTCAGTCTGGATCTAAAGACAGAGAGACAATCAGCTGCTTCAGTCTGGATCTAAAGACAGAGAGACGGACACAATCAGCTGCTTCAGTCTGGATCTAAAGACAGAGAGACGGAGACAATCAGCTGCTTCAGTCTGGATCTAAAGACAGAGAGACAATCAGCTGCTTCAGTCTGGATCTAAAGACAGATAGACAATCAACCGCTTCAGTCTGGATCTAAAGACAGAGTGACAATCAGCTGTTTCAGTCTGGATCTAAAGACAGAGAGACAATCAGCTGCTTCAGTCTGGATCTAAAGACAGAGAGACAATCAGCTGCTTCAGTGTGGATCTAAAGACAGAGAGACAATCAGCTGCTTCAGTCTGGATCTAAAGACAGAGAGACAATCAGCAGCTTCAGTCTGGATCTAAAGACAGAGAGACAATCAGCCGCTTCAGTCTGGATCTAAAGACAGAGAGACAATCATCTGCTTCAGTCTGGATTTAATGACAGAGAGACAATCAGCTGCTTCAGTCTGGATCTAAAGACAGAGAGACAATCAGCTGCTTCAGTCTGGATCTAAAGACAGAGAGACGGACACAATCAGCTGCTTCAGTCTGGATCTAAAGACAGAGAGACGGAGACAATCAGCTGCTTCAGTCTGGATCTAAAGACAGAGAGACAATCAGCTGCTTCAGTCTGGATCTAAAGACAGATAGACAATCAACCGCTTCAGTCTGGATCTAAAGACAGAGAGACAATCAGCTGCTTCAGTCTGGACCTAAAGACAGAGAGACAATCAGCTGCTTCAGTCTGGATCTAAAGACAGAGGGACAATCAGCTGCTTCAGTCTGGATCTAAAGGCAGAGAGACAATCAACCGCTTCAGTCTGGATCTAAAGACGAGAGACAATCAGCTGCTTCAGTCTGGATCTAAAGACAGAGAGACAGAGACAATCAGCTTCTTCAGTCTGGATCTAAAGACAGAGAGACAGAGACAATCAGCTTCTTCAGTCTGGATCTAAAGACAGAGACAATCAGCTGCTTCAGTTTGGATCTCAAGACAGAGAGACAATCAATAGTTTCAGTCTGGATCTAAAGAAAGAGAGACAATCAGCTGCTTCAGTCTTGTTCTAAAGACAGAGACAATCAGCTGCTTCAGTCTGGATCTAAAGACAGAGAGACAGAAAATCAGCTTCTTCAGTCTGGATCTAAAGACAGAGACAATCAGCTGCTTTTGTCTGGATCTAAAGTCAGAGAGACAATCAGCTGCTTCAGTCTGGATCTAAAGACAGAGACAATCAGCTGCTTCAGTCTGGATGTAAAGACAGAGACAATCAGCTGCTTCAGTCTGGATCTAAAGACAGAGACAATCAACAGCTTCAGTCTGGATCTAAAGACAGAGAGACAATCAGCTGCTTCAGTCTGGATCTAAAGACAGAGAGACAATCAGCTGCTTCAGTCTGGATCTAAAACAGAGAGACGGAGACAATCAGCTTCTTCAGTCTGGATCTAAAGACAGAGAGACAATCAGCTGCTTCAGTTTGGATGTAAAGACAGAGACACAATCAACAGCTTTATTCTGGATCTAAAGACAGAGAGACAATCAGCTGCTTCAGTCTGGATCTAAAGACAGAGAGACAGAGACAATCAGCTTCTTCGGTCTGGATCTAAAGACAGAGAGACAATCAGCTGCTTCAGTTTGGATCTAAAGACAGAGAGACAATCAGCTGCTTCAGTTTGGATCTAAAGACAGAGAGACAATCAATAGTTTCAGTCTGGATCTAAAGACAGAGAGACAATAAATAGTTTCAGTCTGGATCTAAAGACAGAGAGACAATCAGCTGCTTCAGTGTGGATCTAAAGACAAAGAGACAATCAGCTGTTTCAGTCTGGATCTAAAGACAGAGAGACAATCAATCGCTTCAGTCTGGATCTAAAGACAGAGAGACAATCAGATGTTTCAGTCTGGATCTAAAGACAGAGAGACAATCAGCTGTTTCAGTCTGGATCTAAAGACAGAGAGACAATCTGCTGCTTCAGTCTGGATCTAAAGACAGAGAGACAATCAGCTGCTTCAGTCTGGATCTAAAGACAGAGAGACAATCAGCTGCTTCAGTCTGGATCTAAAGACAGAGAGACAATCAGCTGCTTCAGTCTGGATCTAAAGACAGAGAGACAGAGACAATCATCTGCTTCAGTCTGGATCTAATGACAGAGAGACAATCAGCTGCTTCAGTCTGGATCTAAAGACAGAGAGACAATCAGCTGCTTCAGTCTGGATCTAAAGACAGAGAGACGGACACAATCAGCTGCTTCAGTCTGGATCTAAAGACAGAGAGACGGACACAATCAGCTGCTTCAGTCTGGATCTAAAGACAGAGACAATCAACAGCTTCAGTCTGGATCTAAAGACAGAGAGACAATCAGCTGCTTCAGTCTGGATCTAAAGACAGAGAGACAATCAGCTGCTTCAGTCTGGATCTAAAGACAGAGAGACGGAGACAATCAGCTTCTTCAGTCTGGATCTAAAGACAGAGAGACAATCAGCTGCTTCAGTTTGGATGTAAAGACAGAGACACAATCAACAGCTTTATTCTGGATCTAAAGACAGAGAGACAATCAGCTGCTTCAGTCTGGATCTAAGACAGAGAGACAGAGACAATCAGCTTCTTCGGTCTGGATCTAAAGACAGAGAGACAATCAGCTGCTTCAGTTTGGATCTAAAGACAGAGAGACAATCAGCTGCTTCAGTTTGGATCTAAAGACAGAGAGACAATCAATAGTTTCAGTCTGGATCTAAAGACAGAGAGACAATAAATAGTTTCAGTCTGGATCTAAAGACAGAGAGACAATCAGCTGCTTCAGTGTGGATCTAAAGACAAAGAGACAATCAGCTGTTTCAGTCTGGATCTAAAGACAGAGAGACAATCAATCGCTTCAGTCTGGATCTAAAGACAGAGAGACAATCAGATGTTTCAGTCTGGATCTAAAGACAGAGAGACAATCAGCTGTTTCAGTCTGGATCTAAAGACAGAGAGACAATCTGCTGCTTCAGTCTGGATCTAAAGACAGAGACAATCAGCTGCTTCAGTCTGGATCTAAAGACAGAGAGACAATCAGCTGCTTCAGTCTGGATCTAAAGACAGAGAGACAGAGACAATCATCTGCTTCAGTCTGGATCTAATGACAGAGAGACAATCAGCTCTTCAGTCTGGATCTAAAGACAGAGACAATCAGCTGCTTCAGTCTGGATCTAAAGACAGAGAGACGGACACAATCAGCTGCTTCAGTCTGGATCTAAAACAGGAAGACGGACACAATCAGCTGTTTCAGTCTGGATCTAAAGACAGAGAGACAATCAATCGCTTCAGTCTGGATCTAAAGACAGAGAGACAATCAGATGTTTCAGTCTGGATCTAAAGACAGAGAGACAATCAGCTGTTTCAGTCTGGATCTAAAGACAGAGAGACAATCTGCTGCTTCAGTCTGGATCTAAAGACAGAGAGACAATCAGCTGCTTCAGTCTGGATCTAAAGACAGAGAGACAATCAGCTGCTTCAGTCTGGATCTAAAGACAGAGAGACAGAGACAATCATCTGCTTCAGTCTGGATCTAATGACAGAGAGACAATCAGCTGCTTCAGTCTGGATCTAAAGACAGAGAGACAATCAGCTGCTTCAGTCTGGATCTAAAGACAGAGAGACGGACACAATCAGCTGCTTCAGTCTGGATCTAAAGACAGAGAGACGGACACAATCAGCTGCTTCAGTTTGGATCTAAAGACAGAGAGACAATCAATAGTTTCAGTCTGGATCTAAAGACAGAGTGACAATCTGCTGTTTCAGTCTGGATCTAAAGACAGAGAGACAATCAGCTGCTTCAGTGTGGATCTAAAGACAGAGAGACAATCAGCTGCTTCAGTCTGGATCTAAAGACAGAGAGACAATCTGCTGCTTCAGTCTGGATCTAAAGACAGAGAGACAATCAGCTGCTTCAGTCTGGATCTAAAGACAGAGAGACAATCAGCTGCTTCAGTGTGGATCTAAAGACAGAGAGACAATCAGCTGCTTCAGTCTGGATCTAAAGACAGAGAGACAATCAGCTGCTTCAGTCTGGATCTAAAGACGAGAGACAATCAGCCGCTTCAGTCTGGATCTAAAGAAAGAGAGACAATCAGCTGCTTCAGTCTGGATCTAAAGACAGAGAGACAATCAGCTGTTTCAGTCTGGATCTAAAGACAGAGAGACAATCAGCTGTTTCAGTCTGGATCTAAAGACAGAGAGACAATCAGCTGCTTCAGTCTGGATCTAAAGACAGAGACAATCAGCTGCTTCAGTCTGGACCTAAAGACAGAGAGACAATCAGCTGCTTCAGGCTGGATGTAAAGACAGAGAGACATAGACAATCAGCTGCTTCAGTCTTGTTCTAAAGACAGAGACAATCAGCTGCTTCAGTCTGGATCTAAAGACAGAGAGACAAAGAAAATCACTTCTTCAGTCTGGATCTAAAGACAGAGACAATCAGCTGCTTTTGTCTGGATCTAAAGTCAGAGAGACAATCAGCTGCTTCAGTCTGGATCTAAAGACAGAGACAATCAGCTGCTTCAGTCTGGATGTAAAGACAGAGACAATCAGCTGCTTCAGTCTGGATCTAAAGACAGAGACAATCAACAGCTTCAGTCTGGATCTAAAGACAGAGAGACAATCAGCTGCTTCAGTCTGGATCTAAAGACAGAGAGACAATCAGCTGCTTCAGTCTGGATCTAAAGACAGAGAGAACGGAGACAATCAGCTCTTCAGTCTGGATCTAAAGACAGAAGAGACAATCAGCTGCTTCAGTTTGGATGTAAAGACAGAGACACAATCAAAGCTTTATTCTGGATCTAAAGACAGAGAGACAATCAGCTGCTTCAGTCTGGATCTAAGACAGAGAGACAGAGACAATCAGCTTCTTCGTCTGGATCTAAAGACAGAGAGACAATCAGCTGCTTCAGTTTGGATCTAAAGACAGAGAGACAATCAGCTGCTTCAGTTTGGATCTAAAGACAGAGAGACAATCAATAGTTTCAGTCTGGATCTAAAGACAGAGAGACAATAAATAGTTTCAGTCTGGATCTAAAGACAGAGAGACAATCAGCTGCTTCAGTGTGGATCTAAAGACAAAGAGACAATCAGCTGTTCAGTCTGGATCTAAAGACAGAGAGACAATCAATCGCTTCAGTCTGGATCTAAAGACAGAGAGACAATCAGATGTTTCAGTCTGGATCTAAAGACAGAGAGACAATCAGCTGTTTCAGTCTGGATCTAAAGACAGAGAGACAATCTGCTGCTTCAGTCTGGATCTAAAGACAGAGAGACAATCAGCTGCTTCAGTCTGGATCTAAAGACAGAGAGACAATCAGCTGCTTCAGTCTGGATCTAAAGACAGAGAGACAATCAGCTGCTTCAGTCTGGATCTAAAGACAGAGAGACAGAGACAATCATCTGCTTCAGTCTGGATCTAATGACAGAGAGACAATCAGCTGCTTCAGTCTGGATCTAAAGACAGAGAGACAATCAGCTGCTTCAGTCTGGATCTAAAGACAGAGAGACGGACACAATCAGCTGCTTCAGTCTGGATCTAAAGACAGAGAGACGGACACAATCAGCTGCTTCAGTTTGGATCTAAAGACAGAGAGACAATCAATAGTTTCAGTCTGGATCTAAAGACAGAGTGACAATCTGCTGTTTCAGTCTGGATCTAAAGACAGAGAGACAATCAGCTGCTTCAGTGTGGATCTAAAGACAGAGAGACAATCAGCTGCTTCAGTCTGGATCTAAAGACAGAGAGACAATCTGCTGCTTCAGTCTGGATCTAAAGACAGAGAGACAATCAGCTGCTTCAGTCTGGATCTAAAGACAGAGAACACATCAGCTGCTTCAGTGTGGATCTAAAGACAGAGAGACAATCAGCTGCTTCAGTCTGGATCTAAAGACAGAGAGCATCAGCTGCTTCAGTCTGGATCTAAAGACAGAGAGACAATCAGCCGCTTCAGTCTGGATCTAAAGAAAAGAGACAATCAGCTGCTTCAGTCTGGATCTAAAGACAGAGAGACAATCAGCTGTTTCAGTCTGGATCTAAAGACAGAGAGACAATCAGCTGTTTCAGTCTGGATCTAAAGACAGAGAGACAATCAGCTGCTTCAGTCTGGATCTAAAGACAGAGACAATCAGCTGCTTCAGTCTGGACTAAAGACAGAGAGACAATCAGCGCTTCAGGCTGGATGTAAAGACAGAGAGACATGACAATCAGCTGCTTCAGTCTGGATCTAAAGACAGAGAGACAATCAACCGCTTCAGTCTGGATCTAAAGACAGAGTGACAATCAGCTTCTTCAGTCTTGATCTAAAGACAGAGACAATCAACGCTTCAGTCCTGGATCTAAGACAGAGAGAAAATCAGCTGCTTCAGTCTGGATCTAAAGACAGAGAGACAATCAGCTGCTTCAGTCTGGATCTAAAGTAAGAGAGACATTCAGCTGCT
>JAAKFY010000018.1:38827269-38839769 GCA_011823955.1 Dissostichus mawsoni
TTGTCTCTCTGTCTTTAGATCCAGACTGAAGCAGCTGATTTTCTCTCTGTCTTTAGATCCAGACTGAAGCGGTTGATTGTCTCTGTCTTTAGATCCAGACTGAAGCGGCTGATTGTCTCTCTGTCTTTAGATCCAGACTGAAGCAGCTGATTGTCTCTCTGTCTTTAGATCCAGACTGAAGCAGCTGATTGTCTCTCTGTCTTTAGATCCACACTGAAGCAGCTGATTGTCTCTCTGTCTTTAGATCCAGACTGAAGCAGCTGATTGTCTCTGTCTTTAGGTCCAGACTGAAGCAGCTGAGTGTCTCTGTCTTTAGATCCAGACTGAAGCGGTTGATTGTCTATCTGTCTTTAGATCCAGACTGAAGCAGCTGATTGTCTCTCTGTCTTTAGATCCAGACTGAAGCAGTCATTGTCTCTCTGTCTTTAGATCCAGACTGAAGCAGCTGATTGCACTCTGTCTTTAGATCCAGACTGAAGCAGCTGATTATATCTCTGTCTTTAGATCCAACTGAAGCGGTGATTGTCTCTCTGTCTTTAGATCCAGACTGAAGCTATTGATTGTCTCTCTGTCTTTAGATCCAGACTGAAGCAGCTGATTGTCTCTGTCTCTCTGTCTTTACATCCAGCTGAAGCAGCTGATTGTGTCTCTGTCTTTAGATCCAACTGAAGCAGCTGATTGTCTCTCTTTCTTTAGATCCAGACTGAAGCAGCTGATTGTCTCTCTGTCTTTAGATCCAGACTGAAGCAGCTGATTTTCTCTCTGTCTTTAGATCCAGACTGAAGCGGTTGATTGTCTCTGTCTTTAGATCCAGACTGAAGCGGCTGATGTCTCTCTGTCTTTAGATCCAGACTGAAGCAGCTGATTGTCTCTCTGTCTTTAGATCCAGACTGAAGCAGCTGATTGTCTCTCTGTCTTTAGATCCACACTGAAGCAGCTGATTGTCTCTCTGTCTTTAGATCCAGACTGAAGCAGCTGATTGTCTCTCTGTCTTTAGATCCAGACTGAACAGCTGATTGTCACTCTGTCTTTAGATCCAGACTGAACTATTGATTGTCTCTCTGTCTTTAGATCCAAACTGAAGCAGCTGATTGTCTCTTGTCTTTAGATCCAGACTGAAGCAGCAGATTGTCTCCGTCTCTCTGTCTTTAGATCCAGACTGAAGCAGCTGATTGGTCGTCTCTCTGTCTTTAGATCCAGACTGAAGCAGCTGATTGTCTCTCTGTCTTTAGATCCAGACTGAAGCAGCTGATTGTCTTCTGTCTTTAGATCCAGACTGAAGCAGCTGATTGTCCCTCTGTCTTTAGATCCAGACTGAAGCGGTTGATTGTCTCTGTCTTTAGATCCAGACTGAAGCAGCTGATTGTCTCTCTGTCTTTAGGTCCGAACTGAAGCAGCTGATTGGTCTCTGTCTTTAGATCCAGACTGAAGCGGTTGATTGTCTATCTGTCTTAGATCCAGACTGAAGCAGCTGATTATCTCTCGTCTTTAGATCCAGACTGAAGCAGTCATTGTCTCTCTGTCTTTAGATCCAGACTGAGCAGCTGATTGCACTCTGTCTTTAGATCCAGACTGAAGCAGCTGATTATATCTCTGTCTTTAGATCCAGACTGAAGCGGTTGATTGTCTGTCTGTCTTAGATCCAGACTGAAGCTATTGATGTCTCTCTGTCTTTAGATCCAGACTGAAGCAGCTGATTGTCTCTGTCTCTCTGTCTTTACATCCAGCCTGAAGCAGCTGATTGTGTCTCTGTCTTTAGATCCAACTGAAGCAGCTGAT
Source organism: Dissostichus mawsoni (assembly GCA_011823955.1). NCBI lineage: Eukaryota > Metazoa > Chordata > Actinopteri > Perciformes > Nototheniidae > Dissostichus > Dissostichus mawsoni. Next base: position 38,829,049 of record JAAKFY010000018.1, read on the forward strand.
TGTCTCTCTTCTTTAGATCCAGACTGAAGCAGCTGATTGTCTCTCTGTCTTTAGATCCAGACTGAAGCAGCTGATTGTTCTCTGTCTTTAGATCCAGACTGAAGCGGTTGATTGTCTCTGTCTTTAGATCCAGACTGAAGCAGCTGATTGTCACTCTGTCTTTAGATCCAGACTGAAGCGGTTGATGTCTATCTGTCTTTAGATCCAGACTGAAGCAGCTGATTGTCTCTCTGTCTTTAGATCCAGACTGAAGCAGCTGATTGTCACTCTGTCTTTAGATCCAGACTGAAGCAGCTGATTATATCTCTCTGTCTTAGATCCAGACTGAAGCGGTTGATTGTCTGTCTGTCTTTAGATCCAGACTGAAGCTATTGATTGTCTCTCTGTCTTTAGATCCAGACTGAAGCAGCTGATTGTCTCGTCTCTCTGTCTTTACATCCAGCCTGAAGAAGCGATTGTGTCTCTTGTCTTTAGATCCAAACTGAAGCAGCTGATTGTCTCTCTTCTTTAGATCCAGACTGAAGCAGCTGATTGTCTCTCTGTCTTTAGATCCAGACTGAAGCAGCTGATTTTCTCTCTGTCTTTAGATCCAGACTGAAGCGGTTGATTGTCTCTGTCTTTAGATCCAGACTGAAGCGGCTGATTGTCTCTCTGTCTTTAGATCCAGACTGAAGCAGCTGATTGTCTCTCTGTCTTTAGATCCAGACTGAAGCAGCTGATTGTCTCTCTGTCTTTAGATCCACACTGAAGCAGCTGATTGTCTCTCTGTCTTTAGATCCAGACTGAAGCAGCTGATTGTCTCTCTGTCTTTAGATCCAGACTGAACAGCTGATTGTCACTCTGTCTTTAGATCCAGACTGAAACTATGATTGTCTCTCTGTCTTTAGATCCAAACTGAAGCAGCTGATTGTCTCTTTGTCTTTAGATCCAGACTGAAGCAGCAGATTGTTCCGTCTCTCTGTCTTTAGATCCAGACTGAAGCAGCTGATGTCCGTCTCTCTGTCTTTAGATCCAGACTGAAGCAGCTGATTGTCTCTCTGTCTTTAGATCCAGACTGAAGCAGCTGATTGTCTTTCTGTCTTTAGATCCAGACTGAAGCAGCTGATTGTCCTCTGTCTTTAGATCCAGACTGAAGGTTGATTGTCTCTGTCTTTAGATCCAGACTGAAGCAGCTGATTGTCTCTGTCTTTAGGTCCAGACTGAAGCAGCTGATTGTGTCTCTGTCTTTAGATCCAGACTGAAGCGGTTGATTGTCTATCTGTCTTTAGATCCAGACTGAAGCAGCTGATTGTCTCTCTGTCTTTAGATCCAGACTGAAGCAGCTGATTGTCTCTGTCTCTCGTCTTTACATCCAGCCTGAAAGCAGCTGATGTGTCTCTGTCTTTAGATCCAAACTGAAGCAGCTGATTGTCTCTCTTCTTTAGATCCAGACTGAAGCAGCTGATTGTCTCTCTGTCTTTAGATCCAGACTGAAGCAGCTGATTTTCTCTCTGTCTTTAGATCCAGACTGAAGCGGTTGATGTCTCTGTCTTTAGATCCAGACTGAAGCAGCTGATTGTCACTCTGTCTTTAGATCCAGACTGAAGCGGTTGATTGTCTCTCTGTCTTTACATCCAGACTGAAGCAGCTGATGTCTCTCTGTTTTAGATCCAAACTGAGCAGCTGAATGTCTCTTTACTTTAGATCCAGACTGAAGCAGCTGATTGTCCGTCTCTGTCTTTAGATCCAACTGAAGCAGCTGATTGTCTCTCTGTCTTTAGATCCAGACTGAAGCAGCTGATTGTCTCTCTGTCTTTAGATCCAGACTGAAGCAGCTGATTTTCTCTGTCTTAGAATCCAGACTGAAGCAATGATTGTCCTCTCTGTCTTTAGATCCAGACTGAAGCAGCTGATTGTCTCTCTGTCTTTAGATCCAGACTGAAGCAGCTGATTGTCTCTCTGTCTTTAGATCAGACTGAAGAAGCTGATTGTCACTCTGTCTTTAGATCCCGACTGAAGAGCTGATTGTCTCTCTGTCTTTAGATCAACTGAGAAGCAGCTGATTTTCTCTCTGTGTCTTTAGATCCAGACTGAAGCAGCTGATTGTCTCTCTGTCTTTAGATCCAAGATGAAGCAGCTATTGTCCTCTGTCTTTAGATCCAGACTGAAGCAGCTGATTGTCTCCTGTCTTTAGATCCAGACTGAAGCAGCTGATTGTCTCTCTGTCTTTAGATCCAGACTGAAACAGCTGATTGTCTCTCTGTCTTTAGATCCAGACTGAAGCAGCTGATTGTCTCTCTGTCTTTAGATCCAGACTGAAGCAGCTGATTGTCTCTCTGTCTTTAGATCCAGACTGAAGCAGCTGATTGTCTCTCTGTCTTTAGATCCAGACTGAAGCATTGATTGTCTCTCTTCTTTAGATCCAGACTGAAGCAGCTGATTGTCTCTCTGTCTTTAGATCAGACTGAAGCAGCTGATTGTCTCTCTGTCTTAGATCCAGACTGAAGCAGCTGATTGTCTCTCTGTCTTTAGATCCAGACTGAAGCAGCTGATTGTCTCTCTGTCTTTAGATCCGACTGAAGCAGCTGATTGTCTCTCTGTCTTTAGATCCAGACTGAAGCTGATTGTCCTCTGTCTTTAGATCCAGACTGAAGCAGCTGATTGTCTCTCTGTCTTTAGATCCAGACTGAAGCGAGCTGATTGTCTCTCTCTGTCTTTAGATCCAGACTGAAGCAGCTGATTGTGTCTCTCTCTGTCTTTAGATCCAGACTGAAGCAGCTGATTGTCTCTCTGTCTTTAGATCCAGACTGAAGCAGCTGATTGTCTCTCTGTCAGATCCAGACTGAAGCAGCTGATTGTCTCTGTCTCTCTGTCTTTAGATCCAGACTGAAGCAGCTGATTGTCTCTGTCTTTAGATCCAGACTGAAGCAGCTGATTGTCTCTCTGTCTTTAGATCCAGACTGAAGCAGCTGATTGTCTCTCTGTCTTTAGATCCAGACTGAAGCAGATGATGTGTCTCTCTGTCTTTAGATCCAGACTGAAAGCTGATTGTCTCTCTGTCTTTAGATCCAGACTGAAGCAGCTGATTGTCTCTCTGTCTTTAGATCCAGACTGAAGCAGATTGATTGTCTCTCTGTCTTTAGATCCAGACTGAAACAGCTGATTGTCTCTCTGTCTTTAGATCCAGACTGAAGCAGCTGATTGTCTCTCTGTCTTTAGATCCAGACTGAACATTTATTGTCTCTCTGTCTTTAGATCCAGACTGAAAACTATTGATTGTCTCTCTGTCTTTAGATCCAGACTGAAGCACTGATTGTCTCTCTGTCTTTAGATCCAACTGAAGCAGCTGATTGTCTCTCTGTCTTTAGATCCAGAACTGAAGCAGCTGATTGTCTCTCTGTCTCTCTGTCTTGATCCAACTGAAGCAGCTGATTGTCTCTCTGTCTTTAGATCCAAAGAAGCTGTTGATTGTGTCTCTGTCTTTAGATCAAACTGAAGCAGCTGATTGTCTCTCTGTCTTTAGATCCAGACTGAAAGCAGCGATTGTCTCTCTGTCTTTGATCCAAACTGAAGCAGCTGATTGTCTCTCTGTCTTTAGATCCAGACTGAAAAGCTGATTGTCTCCGTCTCCTGTCTTAGATCCAGACTGAAGCAGCTGATTGTCTCTCTGTCTTTAGATCCAGACTGAAGCAGCTGATTGTCTCTCTGTCTTTAGATCCAGACTGAAGCTGTTGATTGTCTCTGTCTTTAGATCCAGACTGAAGCAGCTGATTGTCTCTGTCTTTAGATCCAGACTGAAGCAGCTGATTGTCTCTCTGACTTTAGATCCAGACAAAAGCAGCTGATTGTCTCTGTCTTTAGATCCAGACTGAAGAAGCTGATTTTCTTTGCTCTCTGTCTTTAGATCCAGACTGAAGCAGCTGATTGTCTCTGTCTTTAGAACCAAGACTGAAGCAGCTGATTGTCTCTCTTTCTTTAGATCCAGACTGAAACTATTGATTGTCTCTCTGTCTTGAGATCCAACTGAAGCAGCTGATTGTCTCTCTGTCTTTAGATCCAACTGAAGAAGCTGATTGTCTCTGTCTCTTCTTTAGATCCAGACTGAAGAAGCTGATTGTCTCTGCTCTCTGTCTTTAGATCCAGACTGAAGCAGCTGATTGTCTCTCTGTCTTTAGATCCAGACTGAAGCGGTTGATTGTCTCTCTGCCTTTAGATCCAGACTGAAGCAGCTGATTGTCCCTCTGTCTTTAGATCCAGACTGAAGCAGCTGATTGTCTCTCTGTCTTTAGATCCAGACTGAAGCAGCTGATTGTCTCTCTGTCTTTAGATCCAGACTGAAGCGGTTTGATTGTCTATCTGTCTTTAGATCCAGACTGAAGCAGCTGATTGTCTCTCTGTCTTTAGATCCAGACTGAAGCAGCTGATTGTCTCCGTCTCTCTGTCTTTAGATCCAGACTGAAGCAGCTGATTGTGTCCGTCTCTCTGTCTTTAGATCCAGACTGAAGCAGCTGATTGTCTCTCTGTCTTTAGATCCAGACTGAAGCAGCTGATTGTCTCTCTGTCTTAAATCCAGACTGAAGCAGATGATTGTCTCTCTGTCTTTAGATCCAGACTGAAGCGGCTGATTGTCTCTCTGTCTTTAGATCCAGACTGAAGCTGCTGATTGTCTCTCTGTCTTTAGATCCAGACTGAAGCAGCTGATTGTCTCTCTGTCTTTAGATCCAGACTGAAGCAGCTGATTGTCTCTCTGTCTTTAGATCCAGACTGAAGCAGCTGATTGTCTCTCTGTCTTTAGATCCAGCTGAAGCAGCTGATTGTCTCTCTGTCTTTAGATCCAGACTGAAGCGGTGATTGTCTATCTGTCTTTAGATCCAGACTGAAGCAGCTGATTGTCTCTCTGTCTTTAGATCCAGACTGAAGCAGCTGATTGTCTCCGTCTGTCTTTAGATCCAGACTGAAGCAGCTGATTGTCTCTCTCTGTCTTTAGATCCAGACTGAAGCAGCTGATTGCTCTCTGTCTTTAGATCCAGACTGAAGCAGCTGATTGTCTTCTCTGTCATTAGATCCAGACTGAAGCATATGATTGTCTCTCTGTCTTTAGATCCAGACTGAAGCGGCTGATTGTCTCTCTGTCTTTAGATCCGACTGAAGCTGCTGATTGTCCTCTCTGTCTTTAGATCCAGACTGAAGCAGCTGATTGTCTCTCTGTCTTTAGATCCACACTGAAGCAGCTGATTGTCTCTCTGTCTTTAGATCCACACTGAAGGCTGATTGTCTCTCTGTCTTTAGATCCAGACTGAAGCAGCTGATTGTCTCTGTCTTTAGATCCAAGACTGAAGCAGCTGATTGTCTCCGTCTCTCTGTCTTTAGATCCAGACTGAAGCAGCTGATTGTTCCGTCTCTCTGTCTTTAGATCCAGACTGAAGCAGCTGATTGTCTCTCTGTCTTTAGATCCAGACTGAAGCAGCTGATTGTCTCTCTGTCTTTAGATCCAGACTGAAGCAGATGATTGTCTCTGTCTCTCTGTCTTTAGATCCAGACTGAAGCAGCTGATTGTCTCTCTGTCTTTAGATCCAGACTGAAGCAGCTGATTGTCCTCTCTGTCTTTAGATCCAGACTGAAGCAGCTGATTGTCTCTCTGTCTTTAGATCCAGACTGAAGCAGCTGATTGTCTCTCTGTCTTTAGATCCAGACTGAAGCAGCTGATTGTCTCTCTGTCTTTAGATCCAGACTGAAGCATCTGATTGTCTCTCTGTCTTTAGATCCAGACTGAAGCGATTGATTGTCTCTCTGTCTTTATATCCAGACTGAAACAGCTGATTGTCTCTTGTCTTTAGATCCACACTGAAGCAGCTGATTGTCTCTCTGTCTTTAGATCCAGACTGAAACATTGATTGTCTCTCTGTCTTTAGATCCAGACTGAACATTGATTGTCTCTCTGTCTTTAGATCCAGACTGAAACTATTGATTGTCTCTCTGTCTTTAGATCCAAACTGAAGCAGCTGATTGTCTCTCTGTCTTTAGATCCAAATGAAGCAGCTGATTGTCTCTCTGTCTTTAGATCCAGACTGAAGAAGCTGATTGTCTCTGTCTCTCTGTCTTTAGATCCAGACTGAAGAGCTGATTGTCTCTGTCTCTCTGTCTTTAGATCCAGAATGAAGCTGTTGATTGTCTCTGTCTTACATCCAGACTGAAGCAGCTGATTGTCTCCTTCTCTCTGTCTTTAGATACAGACTGAAGCAGCTGATTGTCTCTCTGTCTTTAGATCCAGACTGAAGCTGTTGATTGTCTCTGTCTTTAGATCCAACTGAAGCAGCTGATTGTCTCTGACTTTAGATCCAGACTGAAAAGCAGCTGATTGTCTCTGTCTTTAGATCCAGACTGAAGAAGCTGATTTTCTTTGTCTCTCTGTCTTTAGATCCAGACTGAAGCAGCTGATTGTCTCTGTCTTTAGATCCAGACTGAAGCAGCTGATTGTCTCTCTTTCTTTAGATCCAGACTGTAACTATTGCTTGTCTCTCTGTCTTTAGATCCAATTGAAGCAGCTGATTGTCTCTCTGTCTTTAGATCCAGACTGAAGAAGCTGATTGTCTCTGTCTCTCTGTCTTTAGATCCAGACTGAAGAAGCTGATTGTCTCTGCCTCTCTGTCTTTAGATCCAGACTGAAGAAGCTGATTGTCTCTGTCTCTCTGTCTTTAGATCCAACTGAAGCAGCTGATTGTCTGTCTGTCTTTAGATCCAGACTGAAGCGCTGATTGTCTCTCTGTCTTTAGATCCAGACTGAAGCAGCTGATTGTCTCTCTGTCTTTAGATCCAGACTGAAGCAGCTGATTGTCTCTCTGTCTTTAGATCCAGACTGAAGCAGCTGATTGTCTCTGTCTTAGATCCAGACTGAAGCAGCTGATTGTCTCTCTGTCTTTAGATCCAGACTGAAGCAGCTGATTGTCTCTCTGTCTTTAGATCCAGACTGAAGCACTGATTGTCTCTCTGTCTTTAGATCCAGACTGAAGCAGCTGATTGTCTCCTGTCTCTCTGTCTTCTCTGTCTTTAGATCCAGACTGAAGCAGCTGATTGTCTGTCTGTCTTTAGATCCAGACTGAAGCAGCTGATTGTCTCTCTGTCTTTAGATCCAGACTGAAACAGCTGATTGTCTCTCTGTCTTTAGATCCAGACTGAAACTATTGATTGTCTCTCTGTCTTTAGATCCAAACTGATGCAGCTGATTGTCTCTCTGTCTTAGTTCCAGACTGAAGCAGCAGATGTCTCCGTCTCTCTGTCTTTAGATCCAGACTGAAGCAGCTGATTGTGTCCGTCTCTCTGTCTTTAGATCCAGACTGAAGCAGCTGATTGTCTCTTTGTCTTTAGATCCAGACTGAAGCAGCTGATTGTCTCTCTGTCATTAAATCCAGACTGAAGCAGATGATTGTCTCTGTCTCTCTGTCTTTAGATCCAGACTGAAGCAGCTGATTGTCTCTCTGTCTTTAGATCCAGACTGAAGCAGCAGATTGTCTCTCTGTCTTTAGATCCAGACTGAAACAGCTGATTGTCTCTCTGTCTTTAGATCCAGACTGAAGCGGTTGATTGTCTCTCTGTCTTTAGATCCAGACTGAAGCAGCTGATTGTCTCTCTGTCTTAGATCCAGACTGAAACAGCTGATTGTCTCTCTGTCTTTAGATCCAGACTGAAGCAGCTGATTGTCTCTCTGTCTTTAGATCCAGACTGAAACAGCGGATAGTCTCTCTGTCTTTAGATCCAGACTGAAACAGCTGATTGTCTCTCTGTCTTTAGATCCAGACTGAAGCAGCAGTTTGTCTCCGTCTCTCTGTCTTTAGATCCAGACTGAAGCAGCTGATTGTGTCCGTCTCTTTGTCTTTAGATCCAGACTGAAGCAGCTGATTGTCTCTGTCTCTCTGTCTTTTAGTCGTCATGTTTTATCTCTCAGTCTCTGGTGGTACGCCAGTGGGTTAATCCTGATTTATGAAGAAGAATCTTAACAAAGAGGATAAAACCAAACCACAAATTCAGGTAAGATCAGTGTGTGTGTGTGTGTGTGTTTGTGTGTGCGTGCGTGCGTGCGTGCGTGCGTGCGTGCGTGCGTGCGTGCGTGCGTGCGTGCGTCTGTCTGTGTGTGTGTGTGTGTGCGTGTGTGTGCGTGTGTGTATGTTGTGTGTGTGTATGTGTGTGTGTGTGTATGTGTGTGTGTGTGTATGTGTGTGAGGTCTCTGGCAGCAGCAGTAAGCAGCTTTATGTTGTTTCATCAGGTCCTCTGTTTGTTCTTACTCTTTGTTTCTCCTCCTCTTCCTCCTGGATCTCGTCCTCAGGCGTCAACATGGACACAAAGAGACGGATCATTGTCCCGTCACAATGTCGAGTTCATAGACACGTTGGAGGTTTCAGTTATCTGGAGATAACATCGTCTCGATCAGCGATTTACTGTCTTTTTACGAACTGACCTGCAGACAGCACGCTCATAAACAAGGAAAAATATATTTCAGAAATCCCTCAATATTGATTTAAACATGAAAACATATAATTACAAAATAAATAGTAATATATATAATTTTATGAACATAAAATGCATTGATAAAGTCCCATCAGGCACCATGTGAATATCTGATCCGTCTGCAGGACGTTTAGAAACACGAGACTCCTAAAGACTCAACATTCACACTGATGGGGGGCTTTGGAAAATAATCCGGAAGAGTTTTAAGAATCCTTGGGTAACCTAAAGAGTCCTTCGTCAGGAAATGTGAGGACATCTGGGAATCTTTGTGACTCCCAGCTCTGAGGTTAGCTTCAGTTTCTGAAACATGAAGAGAGGTTTGTGAGGAAACAAGGACCACCATCTGAGTCTCTACCTGACTGAAGCCTCCTCAGCCCCCCCCCCCCCCACACCGCCACAAGCAGGGCATTGTGGGTCTCAGAGATGCTGCAGTGTTGCCCACAGCTGCGTCGACAGAGCATCGCTGTAGAAAGGCGTCTGAAGAAAAGCCCTGTGTGGCTCAGAAGAGACAATGAGACCACCAGAGACAGAAAACCGTTTCACCTCCTGACACTGCAGGCAACACGCTGGGGATACTGGACACACGGAACAAACCGTTAGCCTTTTAGCTGTTAGCCTGTTAGCTGTTATCAGTAACGGACCATCTGAGGTCTAAGGGATCATCCTCTTGGGACCAGGAGCTTCATAGAAACCCAGTCCAGCATTTATGAGACAGTTTAGTCAACTGAAACATGTTCTCACTGACATGCTAATGTGCTAACAAGCTAATGTTTGGCAAGAATCATGTTTACCATCGTGGTTATGCATTTTAGCATGCTAATGTTAGCCTATTAGCATTTAACATGAAGTAAAGTTGGGTCACAGTGAAAAAAATGGACGTAAAATATTAAACATTACGTAGACTAAAAGCAACACCCAAACATGTGTCGCTAGCTAGCTATCTTTCATCATGCTAGCTAGCCTACTTCATGCTTGCTGTCGTTCATCATGCTAGCTAGCCTTCTTCATGCTTGCTGTCGTTCATCATGCTAGCTAGCCTTCATCATGCTAGCTATCTTTCATCATGCCAGCTATCTTTCATCATGCTAGCTAGCCTTCATCATGCCAGCTAGCCTTCATCATGCCAGCTATCTTTCATCATGCCAGCTAGCCTTCATCAGCTAGCTATCTTTCATCATGCCAGCTATCTTTCATCATGCTAGCTAGCCTTCATCATGCCAGCTAGCCTTCATCATGCCAGCTATCTTTCATCATGCCAGCTAGCTTCATCATGCCAGCTAGCCTTCATCATGCCAGCTATCTTTCATCATGCCAGCTATCTTTCATCATGCTAGCTAGCCTTCATCATGCTAGCTATCTTTCATCATGCCAGCTATCTTTCATCATGCTAGCTAGCCTTCATCATGCTAGCTATCTTTCATCATGCCAGCTATCTTTCATCATGCCAGCTAGCCTTCATCATGCTAGCTATCTTTCATCATGCCAGCTATCTTTCATCATGCTAGCTAGCCTTCATCATGCTAGCTATCTTTCATCATCATCATCGAGGGCACCGAGCCTTCGCAGCAGCTGGCCCAGGCTCTGGAACACTCTGCCCCTTCATGTGAGGTCTGCCCAGACCCTAGGGGTTTTTAAATCAACACTTAAAACACACTTCTTCTCTCTGGCCTTCTAGTCAGAGCGAGCATGACTCCTGACATTTCCCTGTGTTTGATTTTATTTTTGCTGTTTTAATTTATTGTCTTCTGTTTTGTGATTGTATTAACGTGTTATTTATTATTTGCATGTACAGCACTTTGGCTCGACCAAAAATCGTTTTTAAGTGTGCTATATAAATAAACCCTGATTTGATTTGATTTGATATCTAGACTTCTGTCAAAGTCCTGACTCACCTTCAATATTGATCATGCCAGCTATCTTTCATCATGCCAGCTATCTTTCATCAGGCTAGCTATCTTTCATCAGGCTAGCTATCTTTTATAAGAGGATGAGGATCAATAATATATTAATAAAGTCATGGACAGGAGACGGATTAAAGATCTGAAGTTTTATAAAATGTGAGTGAAAGCTCTCCCTGATGTTACTGATGGGAAAAAGTACTCGATTACTCGGGGCTGATATGTGGGTATTTATTTATCAGCCCTCCTCAGTGTGTCAGAGGAACAGGGAGGCATTGATGCAGCGACTGAACGCATCACATCTGGAGAGCAACAAGCAGCGCTGTGTTATGAAATCAAAC